>LBNU01017549.1:12614-40642 GCA_014162995.1 Artemisia annua
TCTTTGTATATATAGACTTTAATTACGTCTTTGTTAGTGTCTATCTGTATATTACTTTGTAGAATTGGTTAACTGAATGTAGAAATGATCGCCCTTATTCGGTTTGTGTCTGGTTTTATTAGTAAATCCGAACCTTACCGAACCGTGCTTATCTCTAATTTAGATTATTCTTCTTCTCTATATTCATAGGGTGTTTGTTTAAGCTTATTTGTGGGCTTATGAGCTTATGTGATTTCAGTTTATTTTTTCAAAAGTCTCAAAATAAGCTGGAAATTTTGAACTTACTAAATATAAGCCGAATGGGTGTGTTAGGCGCAGAGCGTTTAGGAGCATCTAGGAGCGTTGAGCGTTGTGATTTTTAATGCTCGTTTCGCAAGCAACAAGTAGCTTTATCCTTTTTTCCGGAGCTCATTTTTCGACGCTCCATGTAGTAACATTTAGGAGCTGATTTACACATTATGATTACAGCTACAACTATGTTAACGTTTTTAGAATTTAGGAGCTGTTTTACACATTATGATTACAGGTGCAACTACGTTACCAAACTCTTTTATAGAAAAAAAAAAACCAGCTATTGCTCATCACATCTACTGCTTACAACTACACTGCTACTTTTGCCAAGCACACACTTCATAAGCCCACAAATAAGCTTAAACAAACACCCCCTTATAGACTGAAAATATTATCTGCGTGTTATGCATCTCTATCTAGGTGTTTAACTGATTAGTGTTGTTGGTCGCTTATTTGAATGTAGACAAATCAAGTTGTTTTCGTTATCCGCCATTGTAGAGCGTAATGTGCCCTAATTTATTATATGCTTGTTTATGTGTATATTTGTGTGTGTCTAGGTGTTTAGCTGATATCGATACATTAGTGATCAATTGTGCGTGTGTGTCTACGTGTTTAGCTGATTTTTTGTTGTAGGATTGGTTGATTGAAGGGAGTATGATCGAATTAGCAGTTGTATTCTGGAATTTTAGTACTGTACCCATTTGTAACAGCTCTGTAGTTTTTTTGTGCTCGTTTATGCGTATTTTAGGTATCCATATCTATAAGTGCTTAGCTGGTTGTTGTTTTCGGATTGGTCGTAGAACGCATTAAGATTGCTTTCATTTTGAGGACTAATTTTGGCAATGTGATATTTGAATTACCATGGAGCATGAATCGTTAGAGTTTTATATCAGAATTTACATGATTTAATATTGTAGTATGTATTTATATAGTATATATGACATTTATGCTTGTCTTATTATTCAGGTATGAACAATTTATACAAGATGGAAAGCTTTTGGAGGTAATGGACAAGCTTATTTCTTGTTATGGTTCATGTAGTACGAATCTGTAATCAGATAAGTAAACACATTTAGGATCCAGATTTATGCTGTATCAGTAAAGCAAAAAATGTTAAGTAGATTTGGCAGGACTATCTAAAAAATAATATAAAATAATAAATGTCGTTTTAAAGATGAGAACATCACTTTTGTATCAAAAACCACGCAGACTGTGAAAGTAAGTCAGTATCTCTGGTTTAAATTGGATTTGATGAACTACGTAATTGGGTAGTATAGATGTTTGCTCGAAGTGGGAATGGCGTTAATTGCTGGGAACAGTTAACTTCGATGATGTTTATTTATTTTCTCTTAGTGGTTGGTATCCTTAATGCTGGTTTATGGTCTTCTGGTTTAAAATTGGAGGGCTCCAGTTAAAGGTGTGGATTGTTTCGCTTGTTGATGTTACTCTTGATGATAAATCAAGTATTTAAATTCTAACAGTTTAGCAAACAACCCATACACCACAATATGCTGTACCTACTACTTAGCGTTCTACTGAGGGGGAACTTTAAACACAAATTCCTATAGGCTCCAATTTAATTGCTGTACAACTAGGATAAAGGCATACGAGAAATATTTGAACTAGGTTGCAAATTTTCGTTTCTGGTTCACATTTAGCATCACTAAACTGGGTTTTAGTTGGAGAAGCATATTTAGTTGGCTGCATTTGCTCGATTGTGACTTGGCAATTTATGATTTTTTATATACGGGGTAACAAAGATGAAAGCCAATGATTGTAGAATAATACGTATTAAATTTTACTATCAAATGCGTTCACAGGGCGAAGACCTAGATTTTGCTTATGAAAGCATATCAGCATTTTCAACAAGGAGAGACAACCAGGAAGCAGTTTTTGGAGCAGAAGAAGGGCTTAAAGACATAAGGTACATTTTCCTGCATTTCTCCTCTTCATTATCTACTTAAATGTCGAGATCTGAAATTTTGACTCGCAGAACTGTTTATTGTTGGTACATGCAGAAAAGTATAATTTGTCGACAGAACATTTTTATGATTTGCGTAAGAATTAACAGGAAACCCTTTGTATTCAAATTGTCTCTAATGTACTTTTCCCAACTAATTGCTCATATCAATGTGCAACACCTGTAAACGAATCTCTTCTACCTAAGCCTTAATCTGTAGATCTTGAATTTTTTGGCTCTACATTTTTAAGAAGGGTGTAAATTAATCTGTAGATCTTTAATTTATTTGCTTTCTACCTTATGGTGGGTGGATGTATAAAAAAATTGACCAAATTGATAATTATCAAGATTAAAATTCTGATTATCGTTATTTGTTTTTATCTTTTATGATGATGGTTAGAGATTATTTTTAGCATAAGAACTACTCGGTGAATGTCAACTTGTAGTCAACGGAGAAGGATACGTTAATTTAGTAGCTCAACCTGAATAAGAATTTGAATTGGAAGTCCATCACCCCTCCCCCTAGCTGAATTAGTTACATGCTATTTTCATGTATGCCCCTCTATCTTTCGGAGCCAGCACAACATAACCAATTACAGCCAGCAGCGCGGAGGCTACCTTTTTGATAAGCCACTGGTCCATTTCAAGGTCATAGTTTAGTCTTGCTAGATAGTTCCAAGTTTGAATTCCGTAGTTTAGTTTTACTAGATAGCTCAAACTTTAGGATGGTTCCGGAGCATATTTTAACTGACTTTCAGATTTTTAGTACCCTATCAATGTATCCAACCTGTTTAGTGTCCCTTACCAATGTATTGATAATGCTCGAAGTTTTCTCACTAACTGATTGAATTTGAGAACATAAATGCTTGCATTCTAACATGATGTTTTGCTTTAAACATCATCTATGCATAGTAACATAATGTGGTTTTATACCCTGAATT
The DNA here is from genome assembly GCA_014162995.1 of Artemisia annua. Taxonomy (NCBI): domain Eukaryota; kingdom Viridiplantae; phylum Streptophyta; class Magnoliopsida; order Asterales; family Asteraceae; genus Artemisia; species Artemisia annua. Next base: position 15,807 of record LBNU01017549.1, read on the forward strand.
AATGCATCTCCTGCAATAACCACTGCAACTGCATGACAAAACAGAATAGTTGTGTTTCTTTCATTTATGACACGCTAGGATCTTTATTTTGTTATACAATAATACTACGTTTCATCAGTACCCAGTTCTGACATATTGTTTTTGTCTCCATAGGGATGCTACTTTAGCCTATAAAGCAGAAGCAGTGGAGCTGCAGAGGCAACTTGGGCATCTACAGTCTCAATATGACATGCTCAGTACACAGGCTTCGGCTTTGATTCAAGGAAAGAGGGCAAGAGTTGCGTCAACATCTACTGTTAATGGACAACTGAATAGCATAGATGATAGTCTTTCAGCAAGAAACTTAGAGGTACAGTCACATAGAACTAAACTGTGTGTAATTTTGTTCTTAACAATGATAATTTGGCATATACTTTAATGCTTAAACATGAGCCCTAAAACTTGTTTCATTGTAACTTAAGATGAATGCAGTTCTTGGACGGATTGCTTCTACAGCACAAGAGCTGGCTCACTTCCATTCAGGGGATGGTACTGTTTTTCCTTTCATTCTTTCTCTGAAAATTATTTCAACCAAAACATATAATTTTTAGTTAAGTGGTCTTGGTATATTATATGTCTCGCTTCTTCATGTGTTTTGATTTCCTGATTCTGCAGAAGATGGCATCTATTTGGCATACTCTGACTTTCATCCATATTTGCTTGTTGACTCATTGTGTATGAAAGAGCTGAATCAATGGTTTGTAAAGCAACTAGATACGGTATAGCATTTTATACATTTTTTTTTTCTCAATATGTTGGGGAACAATTGAGTAGTTTAAAAGTGGCAAGATGGGTGGGTCGGGTGGGCTGGGTAAGAGATCAATACTGATTCGGGATGAAACAATTCATTTTATATTACAGTTCGGGTTGGTTGACGCGCTAGCACTTGTCGCCCATTCTTAAGTTCTTAGATATACAAGTAATAAAATGTATATGATTACAAAAACCGACTTTGTTTACTTTCACAAGTTTGACTCCTTTATCTTCTAGCTAAAAAGCTTTTTTGACCTGTTTGAGATAAAACACAGCCCACATCGACTCATATATAAGTAAGTGGAATAAAATTGCCATCTCTTGATTAGTTCTTTACAAGGTGGGTTTTTAGTCATGTTAATGTTGAAATAATACGACCTGGGAATCCACCTTGTTTCTTGTCAATTTAGAGTGTATAATCTTGCATATCTTATCTTAAGAAACTGGAACATTCTGTTTGTATATGTTGAATCAGGGTCCTTACCGCTTGGTGGCAGAGGAGGGAAAATCCAAATGTTCATGGGTCAATCTTGATGACGTCTCCAATACCTTAGTGCGAGGTGATCGTCAGTTGCATCGATTATATTTTTTAATCTTCCATTGGTGAATATGGCTTAATCCTTGAAGTTTTCAATGTCAATGTCAAAAGTGTTGCCAAAAGGAATATATTATGCATGTGTGCATAAGTTGCATATATTATTTGTAATTGACGAGCCACTAATGTGTTCCACGTTGTTGGAAATTTCTTGATGCAGCAGACTCCCAAAAATCACAACATCAACGCGTCTCAGAACTGCAAAGGCTTCGGTCCATGTATGTGTGTATCTGTATGTCAAATGTATTTCTTGTTTTTATTTTATTCAAATATATCTTTGTTTTATACGATGTGAATGTTCAATATGCAGATTTGGAACCAGTGAAAGGCAGTGGGTTGAAGCTCAAGTTGAGAATGCAAAGCAACAAGCTATTCTTTTGGCACTTAAAGGTCAAGTAAATTCAGATGAAGCTCATATTCATCTCGATCTTCATTCACTAAGGTATAAGACAAACCCTTTCGATTTTCAGCTTACATGCATAAGAATATGCATTTCTCTAAGAACAAGTTGTTTTAATAATGTATATAGTATGATTCTGACATGCTGATATATGTTACTCCTTAGGCCCTTCCTCCCACAATTAGAGTCTACTTTGCCACATATATTATCTCAAACTAAATTCTCTCTTGGAAACTGAACTCTAATTTTGGGTGGAGGGAGTATCATGAAATACATGACCCAAGTTCTCTCAGTTTACAAACTATGATTCTGTGGTTTATATAATTCTACTTCTTACATTGTTTATTAGGAGGAAGCATGTCGAATTGGCTGCGGAGCTTTCAAATTTACATAACAAAGAAGAGAAGCTGTTATCTGAGGTATGCACACATTTTTTCCTCAAATATATAGCATTTAATATCATATGTTGTGTAGTTTGTAGAGTTGGGAATTTCCACCGATTTACCTATATGATGATAAAGTCGATTTGGATTTTGATCTTTTTAAGTTTGTGACAGTGTGACACTTGAGAGATAAAAATATTGGAGTTTGACCATACTATTAGAAAATCGCGGCAAAACTATTTCTTTAGAACTGTGTCATCTCTATATTTCCTTTCTTTTTGCTAGGCCCACACACGGGCCTCAACCCCGTGAAGGATTGTTTCTTGGGTTTATTAGAAGATTAGGCAATGATATATTCTCCATGTTGGATAACTCTATAAATAAGGGATTAGGATATATTATTTAGTATGTTTGGTTTGATTATCTAAATAAGATTGGATTGAGGCAATGAGCACCATCAAAAGAGATGGCTGCCACTAGATTGCTGGCCGGTTTTCTTTTGTATTTCTGTTATGTCTAACATTAATACTGTTTGGGTCTCATCATTCTTCTACTCCAAGGAATTTGTGGGAAAATCATTTATTACATAAGTTGGATCATCTTTCTAATTTTTTATAAAGTGTTTTTCTCATGCTCAAGATAATTCTTCATACATTTTGACATGTCTTTTCATGAGTAACGATACCACTTCTCTCTTTCCCAGACTATCCCTGATCTATGTTGGGAGCTGGCTCAGCTGCAAGACACATACATTTTGCAAGGTATATATGATATATCTGAATCAACCTTAGAACTTGCTTGTGAAGATTGATATATCAATCTTTTTTGTCAGGGCACCCATATCCTTTCTTGTAATGGGATTGTATATTTATCGTAAATGCAGGTGATTATGATTTAAAGGTTATGCGGCAAGAGTATTATATTCAACGTCAGAAAGCGGTATAATTTTCTAACTATTACTGCAAGAATTCAGTTTCCTGATTTACAAATTGAATTTAAAATAAAATGTGCATGCAAATCAAATAATGTTCAGTTCAAGTTTGATTGTCTTGAATCCTCACCACTCCACTGAACCACACACTCATAGTATAGAAATTGTTAATGAGGTACTTAATAGTTAATATTACCAGTGGATGTATATCTCAGTTTCAGTCCACTTAAACTAAAATGGGTCAATCGGTTATAGAAATTGTTTTGTCAGTATAATAATATGGTTTTTAAATCCTTGTTAATACATTAATTACTTACAAATTCGAAAAGAAAGTGTTTGCGGGTCATCCCGCACCCCCGTTTCTGACTCCCCCATAAAATTTTCCTTTTTTTTTTTTTTTTTTTTTTTTCACCATTTCCTCAACCGACCTATTTTGCCACCTCCATTTACAAGGCCAGAGACAGCATTTTGTATTATCTTTGTTTTCCAGCTAGCTATTTCGAACACACTTAGTTTTCATGTGAAGCAATTGCTATCATAAAGTTTATAATGATTTCAGTTAACTCTATTCATGTGTTTATATGTGCATTTCTCATAATCTGAAGTGATATTACGTTCAATTCATTACAACTCATTCGTGCTTTTGTTTCTCTTTTCTATTCAACAGTTCATAAGTCATCTGATTAACCAGCTTGCAAGGCATCAGTTTTTAAAATTAGCATGCCAATTTGAAAAGAAGACGATGCTTGGAGCGTTTTCATTACTAAAAGTTATTGAGTCGGAGCTGCAAGGTTACCTTTCGGCAACCAAAGGACGAGTGGTAATAACATATATTCTTACCTTTGCACTAGGTAGAGGTGGTGATTTCTACCAATTTACTTATGAATGGGTCTACTTGGATTTGTTTTTTTTTTTTTATCTCAAACCGGTCAAATAGAAATTTAGCTAAAAGGTAATGGTCTCGAATGGTCTGAACGAGTTGAAAGTTCCAGACTGTTGAATACATACAACCTTTGAAATCATTTTGTTCAAAGATATAGATTATATTATTGAAATAATACAATTTTATCCAAAATTATTGACAGGGTAATTGTTTATTTTGTTTATAAAAAATGCAAATAAAGAATTAAAAGTTGTTATGGGGCAACCCAAACTTGACCTATCAGCTTTTAATCTGAACTTGTTTTGACCCCCTTTCCAACCTGACCATCTTGCCACCTATAGCCATAGTTTAGGCATTGGCTCAGACAAAAACCAGTATTGGGCATATCTAACTTCTTGGCATTTGCTAATTGTTTTATTTGACAAGATATATTTGAATAATGTAAAAATGTATATCTTCTGATCTTCTAGGGCCGTTGCTTGGCATTAATTCAAGCAGCATCAGATGTACAAGAACAAGGAGCCGTTGATGACCGGGATACATTTTTACATGGTGTCAGAGACCTTTTGAGCATCCATTCGAGTAAGTTACACACTTTATGATAAAGTAGAGGTGGTTAACGGCTAAAAGTGCTTGTGTTAAATGGATATGTCTTGTGCGGGTCGGGTTAAGTTTAGGATGTTGTATGATTTTAAAATTTAACGTGAATTATGATTAGTGGTATTTTCCCACAATCCCACCAGCCAAGAGGTTGTAGGTTGTCTCGTTGGAGGCATTTGTGAGATATATTGTGACTTGTGAGATAGGTGGCATAGGGTGTGAAAAAATTGCCGTTCAAAATAAAAATAAAAATATGACTACAAAAACAAAGGATTTTGTTTGAATTTAAAATTTAATGTGTTAATTATGACTACAAAATCAATTATTTACAATGCAACTTAATCTTCAAATGTAACAATTCAGGAGGTCGTATGAATTTACACTATACGTTGGATGACTCTCAATTTATTCGGCCCGGTCCCCTTTTAGCCAAATGTTTTTTTATTTGGCTTGTATAAGATATAAACCCAACTCGTCCCTTTAGTATCTATATATGATCCATAGTTTTGTTGTGGTCCTAGGTTCCTTTTTCTTATGTAAGTGCTTTTGTCTTATGCCAAGTTCCTTTGTATCTTATAATGTAATGTTTCCTTTGGGTCCTCTGCCTTAACCATCTTGTTAAGGTAGTTGATGCCGTTTGTTTGTAGTTGGTGTTTTGTTTTGAAATATAATGCCTTTCAAAATAAATAAATAAATAAATGGGACTGCATTGCGATCTCTACTCAGAAGTAATACACTTAGCTGTAACATTTTTCTAACACACTTTCATACGTTTACTTTTTCTTAGATGCTCAAGGCGGTCTGTCGTCATATGTCTCAGCACCAGGACTGGTGCAGCAGATATCCAGCCTTCAATCGGACCTCATGGCCCTGCAATCCGACTTAGATAATGCCCTTCCAGAAGATAGAAGTAGATGCATCAACGAGTTGTAAGTTATCCTTCATATCCTCTTGATGTAGATTTGATGTACTCAAACTTTATAAATTGAATCTCATGTTTTCCACTTGATTTTATAAATAGGTGCACTCTTATCCAAAGTCTGCAACAGCTACTGTTTGCATCTTCCACCACTGCACAACCAATTTTGACTCCGCGGGTACACAACTCTCAAATCTTACATATTTATTATCCTTTAAAAAAAACGCATGCTTTTAGAGAAGATCAGTTTATTCCAGAATGCCTTCGAAGTAGTGATGGAAACGAGCCGGCCCGAGCCCGAGCCTTTCAGAGCTCGGCTCGTTTATAACTATCGAGCTCGTTTCGAGCCTCATATTTTTAACTCAAGCTCGGCTCGTGAAAATTTTCACTAGCTTTGGCTCGACTAATATTTATGATGCGTTAATGGAAATAAAACTCAAATCAAACCCGGCTTGTTAAGCACACAAGGCTCGAGCTCGCTTATTTATTTTGAGCTCATTTATACATAGTTATGCGTACACAATATATGTACGTATATATTTCTAAGGCTCGTTTGGGCTCGCAAGCCTAATCGATCTTTATATATGAAGCTTAGGCTTGAGCTCGATTATTAAACGAGCTGAAACTTAGGCTCTAGCTTGTTTAGGCTTGTTTCGTTCGAGCTTTTCACCAAACCGATTCCGAGCTTTCCAAGAGCAGCTTGGCTCGTTTCCACCCCTACTTTAAGTAACAGTTTGTCCTTTATATATATCTGGTGTTATTTTGGCAAGTTTGACCAAAACTTCAAAATTCTTACCTAAATAATTGAATTTCCTAACCTAAGATAGCCTGTGATTGTCAAGCTCTTATTTAATGAGATACACATTGAAATGCAAAATGAAAAGGAAACGAGGAATCTTGAAAATGGGACTAAATTAGAAACCGGTGCTTTTTCTCTTGTACTACATGTCCTTTTTCTATCTCTAAACTGGAATAGTAACATTTTATCGTGGTTATAGACTTTAATGAAAGAGCTAGATGAGATGGAAAAGGTGAATGCCAAACTGTCTGCTGCAGTCGAAGAAGTGACACTCGAGCACTGCAAGAAGAACGAGGTAACTTCTTCATAAATCTATGAATATAATATAACCTGATATATAACTTGTAGATCCATTCATGAATAATGAGTTGAAATTGCCACTTATTCTAGAGGCGTTTGTAACAATGTCTCTTGTTAGTCGATCATTGAGACTTGCAGGCTAATGTAAAAAAATTAATTAATTAATTAATTAAAAAATAAATAAATAAATAAAAATCCATGTACATTCTTGAAATTAACTTATAACCATAAGTCCTTTACATTTTGTTTTCATGATAGATATTTAATTTATAAATTATCCACGAAAAGCTCCGTGGATATTAGTTCTAACAAATAGGTTCTATGCATAAATATGAATACTCAACGGATAGGTGTTTTTTCTTGATTAAGTCCGACTTTATAGAGACGGTATTTTCTTTAAGTTTATAAGTCCAAAATAAAGTCCAAATAGTTGTGTGTATTCAATCCAAGTCCATAGCGTTTTTTCAACTTTTGTCTTATAGTTAAACATTATTGTTCTCTAAACCTTGATACACGTTCTTGCTGCAACAGATTGTAAAACACCACTCTCAAGAAATGGCACTTCAAAGACAGGTTTTTGTGGATTTCTTCTGCAATCCTGACCGTTTGAGAAATCAAGTGAGAGAACTAACCGCACGAGTCAGGGCTTTGCAAGCATCGTAATTCAATGTTGTATGTATTATCCCATCTTTTCATTTTTTTTTTTTTCGCGCGCCTTTGTTTCCAAGTTTTAGCTTATTTACTTATATCAATTGTTGTGCAACCTCATTAAGTCGTATCATCTCTTCTTATTAATGCTATCTCTTTGGTTGGTAACCGTCGCTTATTAATGTAATGTTGATTGCACAATGGGTCTTTTTATGATGTAGATTTTGTAAAGGTATATGTATAAGCTAACAATGTCTTTCTAGCTATTGTTCTGTATAACCTGTGCTTATATAAACGTGCTGAAACTGACACATATCATCGAATTTTATGGCCATGCNATATGGCAATATTCCAAAATATATCATCACTCTCATAATAAGCAATCGGAAATGCAAGAGTGAGACAACTAGATGCCTGAGCGGGTGAGCCATATAGCTAGCCATGTCCTTTCATGATATCTTCATAATTCCCAACCTCATTTAGAAGTTTACTCCGTTGAGACTTGTAGCTAACATGCCTATGCCTATCTTTAAAGTCAAAAACACCTAAAGGTTTGGGAAGAATCTTTTGTTACAAACACCTAGATGGTAGTCCGATTCAATTAGTCAATCAATATAAATGTTATTTTTACTTTGTAATTATGATCATCTTTGACCGTATTTCTATTTGCGCACATCAACTATTGATTTAAGACGCTCCAATCTACACATTGAATACTTATTTAACTGTTTGTGCATTAAAATGTGCGAATAAAAAGATAAAGTATGAAAATCATCTCAATCTCCGTCTCCATAAACCACCTACGTTACATGTTGAGACCATGTTTAAAAGTAAAAAATCATCATGATTTTTTCAGAAGACACCACAAATCATTCCCAACTTAAATTTTAAATCTTCACTTTAATTAAACATAAATAGAGTGTCATTATTATCGAGATTAACAAAATAAAGTATTTGTTTTTATTCCATAAATTTAGGTTAGTTAATAAATCAACAATCAAATTGAAAAGTTCTTCACCAATCTTTCAAAACAAGTCACTCTCCTCTCCCCTTAACCCTTTTGCATGTGCACCACCAATAAAAGGAAACACCTCACAAACATTTTGATGTTCTTTTACCTTTTTTTCCATAAAGACTTCATCACCACACCAAAATCCTAACCCTTTTTCTGTTTTTCATGTTGTCTCCTTCACATAATTTTCCTTAAAAGATAACCCATACAATGCTTTTGTATCTTATAAGCAAAATGCCCCATTTTTAACTCTTGTGCAAAAAGGACATAAAAAGAAGGCGGCCTATAAAGTCTAAAGCCAATGACAAAAAGTTTCAACTCAAGAAACTTCTCATAATTGTTTAATTTGCATGGATACTTTTATGTTCCCCCTTAAACAGTTATGACTAGTATCATATTTCATAAATTAACTTCGTACTCTAGAAAATGAATTTTGAAGTTATATGATAACCGTGTGTATGCAGTAGATATGCACTTAATACTAAATGTTATATTTGTTTAGGTTCAAGCACAACTAAACATCATATCTTAAATATTATCAATTACAAAACCTTTAATACAAAATTTAATATAGTGGAGACAATATTGTAGATTGATACAAGGAAACATAAATTGTCAAGAAGGGCATACACAAGTCACTTTCAGTAAAGTGAGACGAGTGGTATTATCAGAGCATGCAGAACAAAGGCTTTTTTTTTTTTCCTCTTGGTTGATTTTTATAGCATGCAGAAACTTTCATAATTATAGGAACAAACAATGACCCACCATCCATAACTCCAACTTTTTTACCCTTTTTCTCACTACAACACTTGACATTTTTCACCAAGTTCTAAACTTAAATTCTGTATTTGATGACCCAATTAATGTTGATACAGAAATAGTCCAGACACTGAGCCAAAAAGTACTGCTTTTTTTGTTTGATATCCTGTAACTTTATACATACAATAAGTCTTTTATACATACTCCGTATTACTTTTAGGAAAGTACTTCTTGAGTTCTTGATTTCAATTTCTTACATTTTTCTACATATTACTTTCAGGAAAGTAAACTTAATAGACAGTATTCCTTGTTTGTTTAAGGTGTTTCTTTCTTATACATACATCTTAAAAGACGGTAGTACACTAGTACTACTTAAGAGGGTACCGCTGAGTTGTGTTGGGTAAATTTATGGAGGACACGGAGTATCCCAAAGATGATCTTTCCGACTCGAATACATAATTAGATCTCGAAGGCGTTTAAAAGGAGTGTTCTGCTGTTTTGTAACTTTATCAAGCGAGGGTGTAGCATCCCGGTCGGTGGTTTTTAGGGTTGCTTTCTAGAGGAGTTATCTTGGCGTACGTTGTGCGAAGTTTTCTAGGAGTGCTCGTTGATTTAGTTTCGACATTTTAGTTCTTGTATTTTAAGTGTTCTTGTAATCCCTAGCTTCTCGATGGTTATTGACTTATTTCTATATAATTCTCTTTGCCGCTCAAAAAAAAAAATAAAAATAAAAATAAAAATAAATAAAATCACGAAAGACAAACACTACCTGTTTTGTTTTATTTTTTCAACACTTGCATATATACAACTTTTAAAAATGATACGATCTTAAAAGGGCCTAAGTGACAAGCAAAACTAGTTTTTTTTTTTTTTTTTCTTTTCTTTTTTTTTTTTTTTCATGACAAACAACCGATGCTGAAACATGAAATCGATACCAAGAACCATAGATAAGAACCCCAAATATATCAGTCATACATTGTATTAAGGACTTACAAGTCGATTTCCAACTATGATAAAAAGCTTAGTTAATCAATCATTTCCACACAAGAATTGCATACAAAAAGGTAATAACTTTCACATCATAAAGGGTTAAAGATAATGATTGCCCAATATACTCATTACTTCAGATTTGTCAAGACTTGCACAAAACTAGATTACATCCAAAAAAACCATAAACCATGCTTCTTAGTTTCAACTTCATATCCTACCCATTGGCCATTTCACTACCTTTAACACACATACTTCTACATATAACTCTATTATATTTCTAAGCTTTGGTCTTCAAAGGCTTCACATGACACAAGTTGGCAGCATACACATTGAAAACAACCCCCACTTCTTGCTCTTCTGCATAACAAAACAAAAATGTTAAAATCCTAAAATAAGATTATCACCATCTCCCCAAATCAAGTAAGAAGTCACCATAAAGAATCATTACACGTGTTTATGATGTGAATGAATCTTAAATAATACTCCGTAATAAATTAACAATGAGAATTGACTTAAATATCATATCTTTAACTTAATTAATCTATGACACACCTCCCGAAATCAAGTAACAAAACTACCTATAAAGAATTACTGTTTTTTGAAGCATATTTGACTTATAGCTCTTTATATACACAACAAAACAAAATCAACTTAATCTAAAAAGATCTTATCTAATAAATTACTTTAACTTTGACCGACCTCCCTAAATCAGGTTGGAAAAAAAAAACAAAACAGTCTCACTTTTCTAGTCAAACGAACGAAAAAAACTTGTCACATACGATATTTGACTTCTTTAGAAAAAACAAAATAAAAACCAACTTTAATAATAATAATAATAATAAAAATAATAAAAAAAAAAAAAAAAGGAAACAATACACAAGATTGTGAAAATACTTAGGGGTTGGCCTTACATGCCGTAATGCGTTAAATGCATCCTCGCGACGAGATCTTTATTGTTAAAGTTGTTAATATGTTTTAAGATGAAAGTTATAAACTTTTGTTTTGATTGATGTTTTTGTACGTATGGTTGTGCAAGTAAGTTTTTTTTTTTAGACAATACACAAGATTGTGATGAGTGTTGACTTTAAGCATTGGTTTGACAAAAATGGGACCCACATCATGTTTAAAACAGACAAAACTGAATTATCAACTACGTAAACTGCGGGGATTCAAAAGTGTCAGTAAAAATAATATTAAAAATACTCGTGAAATGTGTCATTAAAAAAAAGTTACCCTTCTAGGTGTTGCACGGAGGAGCTCAGGTGAGATCTTGTACAAGTCTTCATCAACAGCCTTTGGTTTTACAGTGACGATTTTCCGTCGTTGCTCAGCCACCGGAGGAGCTTTTCCGGCGTAGGTAGTGAAGTCATAGTCATAGTTGAAGTCGTAGCTGTAGTTGCATACGACTCTTGATTTCTTTTTTCTCTCAGCTACTGGCATGTTTCTCTGTTGAACCATAAAAAATGAGCTAAAAAAAAGGGCTTGTAGATCATTAACATTATAACACATTTATGTGACCTTTCATGCAAGTATGCAACACGGTATTTAAGTTATAATAAGCTTATATAAACCGAAAAGTTTTAAAATAAGCCACAAAAAATGAGCTTATGAAACGTAAGCTCAAAGTCAAATAAGTTACAAGCTGGTTATATAAGCTGAAACAAACACCCTTCAATGGTAATAAAATAAGTTTAGAACTTGCATTTTTTTTGTTCTCCTTTGGCTTTCAAATTATATCTTTTGGGTTATTTTTGTTCCTTTAGAACATGTTTTGGGTCCTTTTGTTAGTTCATTTATAATGCAAAGAAGATACTATCTTTCTACAACTAAAATGAAACAAATAACCCCCAGAAAACAAGAAACACAAAATGTTACTTTAACTAGAATGAAACAAAATGCAACATACTTAATGTCAAACAAAAAACACTTTTATTAACATAATCCAAAAGATGGGACAAAATTGATTTGTAGCTATACTCTTGCATCTTACATTCAATGTAGTAACATTCTTCACATGCATTTCCACAAAAAAAAATGTAAATATTCTACATGTAATAATTTTAACAAGATTTACTTAAAAAAGATTTTTTTTTAAAAAAAAGTATGTTACATTTTGCCATTTTAGGGTTACTAAATGAACTAAAACATAAACATGAACAAGAAGAAAAGAAACACTTACTGATCGTCTACGAGGAACAACAATCATGGCAGGAGTAACAACATTATTCTCATAAAGATCACCAGCAACATAAAGATCACGATCTTGTGGGTACCCATACCCATACCCTATAAAACCAGCTTGTCTAGCAGACTCAAAGCACTCAGTAAATGGTAGATGATTATTACAATCCCAGCTTCCAAATGCTGGTATATGATTCCCTCTAAACTCCTGCAAAAAACCCATAAATAATATATGTTATTAACCATTAGTGTTAAAAAGATAAACAAGGGATGGATTGAACATGATGGGAAGTCAAAGGGTAACTTACATCCATTGTTTGGTTTTTGACTTTGTGTTGTGTTGTGACTTGGAGTTGGAATGTGGTTTTTATGAAGTGATGTGGAGTTGTGCTTTTGGTATTTATAGGCAAAAGTGGAATGTGTTGAATTTAATGAATAATGGATTTGTGAGTTGCACATTGTGTATTAGAAAGTGTGCAGTTTGCTGGATATGGGAATTGAGGTAAAGGGTAAAAGAGTAAAATGAAAGCAACATATAGAAGCTATGGTGATAGGGATAGGGAATGGAGATCAAAGGGAATGTGTGACATAGGTCATGGGTGTAACATCCAAAAGTCAAACTCAAAAGTGGTCAATAACTAGTTCGATATCTTTTTCACTGTTTATTTGTCAAATTAAGCTATAAAAATACTTTTACTTGAAAGGAACATGTTATGTTCAAAAAAAAAAGGAACATGTTGAGTTACGTTCATGAGTTTATTATCTAACTTTTATTGGTTTTTAAAACTATCCAACCAATATTTTACGAGGAATGATACAACCACATAAAAACATCTACAAAATCATTCACAAAATGACGTGTCAGAAAGTGATTGATAGATTTTATTACAGTTTATCTTTTTTCTTTCTGATTAAGCCACTCATTGCCTGACACGTCATTTTGTAAAAGTTTTTGTGGGAGATTTTGTGTGGACGTGTGGTCCTAGCAAAACTCATATTTTACTGGGATTTCAAATGGTTCTCGGTTGGTTTCGGTCCAACTCAGGTTTCTCCGGTTCAACCGGGTTTAACCGGCCGCTCCAATTCGGCTTTTTTTCAAAACACTATAATTTTGGATACAAAGCCAAACTGATTTCATAATGGGCTCAAGTGTAACTGGTTCGATCGTGTGGCTAATATTTGTACATAACTTTTGGAGTAGTGAGAGAATCCTCAATTACAAATTATGGAAAACCAAAGCAATCTGCGTGTATTTGTTTATTGATAATGACGGAAATAGGTATACTAAGCTTAATGAGCTATAACAAGTATTGGGGGATTGTTGTGGTCAAGAAGACTTGTATGCTTATGTTATATCAATCTTGCTTTCACACAACCTTGACTCTAATGAGTGGGTTGCTCCTAAATGGTCAATCAACAATGTCCTTGTACTGCCAAGTTGGTAACGACGAGCTTGTTGCAATAAATCTTTCAGTCTTATAGAGGAAGGGATCACAAAAATTCTTAACGAGAGATAGATATTCAAGAGTCAAGCGGCAAGCTTGGTAAAGAAGTATCATTACAGCTTCAAATCAAGTTAACTCATTAAACTTTTTATATATTTTCAATCTCTTTTCTTCGCTGAATAATAGACTTACTCCCGATTTCGTACCCACAAACACAAATTCTTGCAAAAGTATTTATATTTTTCAAACACATTGGACACAAGTTAAACATCATTAAGGTTTATTGGTAAACCAAGCCATAATAAACCATCTATTGCGTGACAATCTAACTGTCTTTCATATCGAATTTATAAAGAAGTTGCTTGTGAAAACAACACACGTAACTTTAATTGAGTAAAAATGAATTTAGAAACCATCTTTTCATTTTACTTCACACATAGTACCACAATGGGCAAAAGAATGGATTCGATATATATTTGATCATGATTCAAACCTAACTAACATGATTATTTAATGATACATTCGTTATGTCACATCTAAATCAAATAAATACTCTCGTCACATTTCAAATCATTTATCTCAAATGTACAAAGAAACACACTTCTTACCCATCATAACATAACAAGTCATATTATTATGGGATACCACCTAACACATTTATTATTCTTATTTTTACCTCTTAAAATGTAACACCGTACTACAACCATATCAAAATCCCTGATTTTTGGATCTCATTTTGTGAGTTTTCTAAAGCCTTGTACTTAAATAGTTAAATATAAAATAGTCATAAAATCAATTCAAATATTAAATTACTGTCATAGGGTGGGGGAAACTGAAAAAGGTGAAAGAGGCATTTAAGCTATTGAGTGTGACAATTCATGAAATTAATTTTGTTAAAACAAAAGGCACAACATTAACACCAGGCTTTTTTCTTAAGTTTCTGATACCATGTGTCCATGACTATTTATAATAAATTCACACTTTAAATTCTAAATAAAGTTGATGCTTTGTTGTTTGTATATGCAAGTAGTATTTTAAATGATAACACTCGTTTTGACAAAAAAAAAACAACCCTTCTGTTCATACGACACAAAGTGTGACGGTGCTATGCGTAGTATTACATTACAAAATGTTTATATTAGTCACTGATCATACATTAAAACTTGTTATAAATTATAAATAATAAACCTAACATGTATTCTGAGTCAATTGGCGTATATAAATTATTCACAATTTTGTAATTAAATAACAAATTTGATCATTTGTAGCGTAATCTGTCACTAATAGTTACATTATGGTTTACCAACTGGGCTTGCTTCTGTGATATCATTATTTTTTCCTAAACGCTCAGCTGACAGATCATAAAAGGTCTTTGGAGAATGACTGGGGTTCAAACCAAGCTCTTAACTAATTAGGTCGTTGGGACATGAACTCATTATCTGAGACCGCGTCCATGAAGAAAGATCCGGTTGACATCAAAAGATGCATGAAAATAGGGTGTTCTCACAAATTTACACATTTGGGTGTTATGTTACGGTTTATTTATGTTTCTTTGGTTTAGTTATTTGTATGCAAAAGATGTTTCACATGATCTTATAAAATAAGAGTATATATATATTTTTTTGAACGGCTATAAAATAAAATAAGAGTATATAACCAAAATTATCTGTACTAATAACTCAAAATAATAAAAGATAGTGTTGGATTGTGTAGCAGATGAGTGATTGTAGCTAGGCTACTAATTACAAAGGCGTATAAGATAATTAAATGTCGGGGGGAATAAGCTTGGTGAGTGTGATCATACATAATGTTTAATTATGATTGTGTTTGGCAAAAAGCATTTTGGAGCGTTTAGGAGCGATAAGCGACAAGCAGTAAGCATTTGTTTGTTTGGCAACACCTCAACAAGCGTTTAAAACATGGCCAACTGCTCCAATCTTAAATGCTTCTTGAAGAAGCGGTAAGCGACAAGCGGTAAGAATTTGTTTGTTTTTACACTTTATAATTTAATTACAGCTACGTTACCAAACACTTTTTAAAAACAAACAACTACTGCTTACTGCTACTGCTACTGCTTACTGCTTATTGTTACTGCTACGTGTCGCCAAACATAGCCTATAGCAGGTAAAGCAAAGGTTAGTGTAGATTAACGATATAAGATGAAACTAATCATATGTTCGGTTTTTTTCATCTGGTAAGAATCCTGTAAGATGAATGATTTTTTCAAAATCGGGGTAACATTCAATACAATAGGGTTTAGTGTATGTAAAAGTGTAGGCAATGAACCTGGTTTCTTCTCTCCTAATACATGTATTTATAGTAATGCATTTTTGGGTTGTGAGAGATCTATTGAATGAGATCCAACAATCAAAAGAGACCCGCGTGCGAGTTGTCTCATTAGGGAAGCAAGAATGACACGTGATTATACGTGCTTGGCTCTTGGTACGAAGGCAATCTTCGTACGAGGTACGGTTGGTCTGCTTCATACCTAAACACCCGTCGCATTAGCTCTGCACCTATCAGGTGATCATACGAGGCGTTAGTACAATAATGGTCTGGAAGGACAACTATCGTGCCTTTTTTCAGGCAACGCCTTTACAAGATTCAGTTCTTCTCGATCGGAAGTAGTCGTACATGCTTTAGTTATTAGGCAAAACTCGCGTAAGATATCACATAAAATTTACAAGCTATGGTCAAACACTATAATAAAAAAGTTACGAAGTAATCAAAAGCCTTTCATGTTTTCTGTGTATAAAATAAAGAGTTATGCTATTTGGATCTACAACACAAGTTTAAAAACATGCCTAATGTATAAATCACTTGTACAATTATATTATGTAATGAGAAATGATAGGGGGACCTAAACATAGGCCTAATTTTAGGCCTAAAACTAAGTGGCACAATCTTGATGAGTTGTAAAATAAGTGGATCCTGCCTGTAACCGTTAGGATGATGACACTTGCCTTTAGGCCTAAAATTAGGCCTAAGTTTAGGTCTCCCTATCATTTCTCGTATGTAATTTCTCTCTCCAAATTACCACCAATCATTTTTTTAATCAATCAATCAAATCATTAGGTACATTTCTATTCATGATTAGTAGGCACAACAATCACTGATGTAGTGATAAATATTTTTTACAATATCATTAACTATTTCTACCATATTTTTTTTTCTTCTTCTTTTATGTGTTAACAAGTTTCTAACTTTTGAAAGCTTTTACAAGCTGGCCGTATATGTATTTCTAATCTATCGTGTTTACAAAAAATAACGTGATGTTGTAAACTTGTGATTAATATTCGTATGTTTTATGATATTATTTATGGGTACTTCCATAGCAATCGACACAACTGAAATGCAATCGACTCATTTAACTTACGGAGTATGATTTAAACGTCAAAATTCAATCTCAAATAAGCATACCTTGTGACAAGTTGTTAAGCGAATTAATTAGTTTGTTGAGCAAGTTTCTACATGTGCATGTAGGGATGGCAAAGAAACCCGAACCAGACGGGGAAACCCGAAACCCAAAATAATTGGGGCGGGGCGGGGCATGCTAATTGAGTTACGGGGCGGGTTTGGGGATTAAACGGGGATTTTAATCGGGTTTGGAGCGGGGAGGGGAATCCTCACCCCGCCCCGCCCCGCCCCACCCGATTAATATATATATACAAATATATCTATACGTATATAGTATTTTGTTAGTATTTACGTAATAAAAAGTATTACTCTAATATTGTTAGAGTTTTTTATATTTATAAGAATGCGTAATTGTGATTATAGAAACTCGTTTAGTGTCATATTTTAAGTTTTAATTTTTTTGTGGTATAATTTATCATTATTTACGTATAATATTATCATTGAAAATTTAATAAGGCTTGTTTGTAATTGATTACTAATAGGTTTGTTATTGCTAACGGTATAAAAATAACAATAAATGTGAAATGGTGCGGCTTTAGTCGATAATTACACCCAAAGATGACGCCCCGATAAGATCCCCGATTAATACGGGGCAGGTTTGGGGGACCATCACGCCCCAACGGGGCGCCCCGATTAGATCCCCGATAGGAATCGGAGCGAGTTTGGGGAGAACTTTGGTAATCGGGTTTGGGGATGGGGATGGCCGCCCCGCCCCGTTGCCATCCCTATGTGCATGGTACATTCCCAAATAAGCATACCTTGTGACGTGAGAGCTAACAAAAACTTTATTTCCATCTTCTTCTACAATATATGTGTTGTATAAACTATAATCCATAATACATATTGGCGCTATATTGCTTGAATGTACCATCATGATTCACCATAGCATTGCTAATATGAATTTCTAATTCGTTATTTTACATATTAATATTAGGGTTACTTTTTAGCTGGTGACATGTTTTTTTGATCTTTGTTTTAGTTGAATATATGAAAGTGTTGATTTGCTCGGAGTGGTTATGATTTTAAATTTATGTAGGCTTTTTCTTTTAATTCAACTTTGCAAGGCTTTTTCTATTGTATAGTAAACCCCTCTATAGTCAAATGAAGAGCAGAAAATAAAGAAACAGAACAAGCCTAGGATTAATAGGTAATTCAGTATTCACCAAAATGTCAACCTCGGTTTCATTCTCCCGGATGTGTCCAACACTTTACGCCCCAATTACCGATCACGCACTCCAACGTTCCATTAATGTCACATTCTCTTATTTACATTTGTTACTAAAATATATTGGTATGCCTATAAAAAAAATGAACAAAACATGAATACTCATAAAATCGTAATTTGTTTTTATAATATGTTGAAGAAAGGTAAACTTATTACGTTTTTGTTATTATTATATTTTCCTTTTCAATTTGTTTCAAGAATAACATAAATTGAGTGTAGTTTTCTATCAGTTTGTAGGAATAACACTAACCGGGTATATTTTAAAACTGTGCTATACTACCTCCGTCCCATAATAAATGTCCGCTTAGAATTTTTTTAGTCTTTCTTATTAAATTTTGACCATAAATATTTATATTTGTGTTATATAATACTTGATGAAAAATATATGCATGAATTGGGTTTTAAATGTATTTCATTTGATATAATTTTCATCAAGTATTATATAACACAAATAAAAACATTTACAGTCAAACTTGAACAAGAAAGACTCAAAAAATTCAAAATGGACACTTATTATGAGACGGATGGAGTATATATTTTTTTTCCTTTGTATTTTTCTGTCAGTTGTTTCAGGAATAACAAATGAGATTTTTTCCCCTCCCAATTATAGCATTTAGCCGGGGTGCAATTAATAGATTTAATAGAAAAATAAAAATAAACTTAAAAAAGTAGAAAAACAATGTTTTATGCCGAGGGTAAAGTCCATAAATTAGCAACGTACTTTCCCAACTTTACAGAGTTAGGTAACGAACTTTTTTTATTACCAATCTACGCATTGAAACCGGCTAATTTGTGCCGAAATAGTAAATATGGTAACCGAGTACCTGCTAAACCGGTAAAAATTGCTTATTTGGCATTTTTATTTTTATTTTTAATGCTTATGTGGCATATTTTTGCCTATGTGTGAGCTTATGTCATCACCACTATCATTGCTTTTGAGGTCCACCATAAAACCACCATCTTCTCCGGCATTTTTTCTGGCAACCACCATCTTTTTCGACATCTTTTCCGGTAACCACCATCTTCTCCGACAAATTTTATGACGATCTTCATATTTTCCGGCGAGTTTAATTTTCACTTCAAATTAAAAGGGTGGTACTCTACTACAGATCATTCCACTTTAATCCAACCCATTTCCACACTCCCAAAATCATCCAAATCTATCCTAACTCGGCTACCATAACTCTAACTTCTTCAATCCGAACCACAACCATAACTGAACAATAAAATAACCTTAAGATCCTAGCCCTAGGCTCGAGACCACCTTAGCTAGACCATAACTCGCAGCCGTGAGCTTGGAGCTCACGGTTTGATTCTAACTCGACCACATGCATACTCAAATGATACCAAACCAAACATCTCGCTTTAGACAAATCTGGGAGCGGCAGTGGTGATCGGTGTTGGTGTTTGATGGCGATGTAGCAGTTGGTGGCGCGTATGGGAGTGTGACGGCGTGTACACCTTAGATCCGCCTTCAAGGTGATGAAACAAAGGTGGGTTGGTGGTATTCTAGCCGTGGGAGTGGCAATGGTGATCGGTGGTGGTGTTTGGAGGCGGCGACAGAAAGTGAGGAGAGAGGAGAGATAAAATGTGTTAGGGTTTGTGTGAATGGGAGGTGAGGGTGAGGGGGTGTGAGGGTTTTATTAACCAAGGGAGGCCGGTTTTATCCACAAGGACCATAAATCAGCAGGTCACATTTATTAACCAGTGGATATCACACGTGGAAATTAAAAAATATATATATATTTATCTACTTAGAAAATCAGCAGGTCATATTTACTATATTGTAAAAAGTTAGCCGGTTTCAATGACTATATTGGTAATAAAAAAAGTTCGTTACCTAACTCTGTAAAGTAGAGAAAGTACGTTGCTAATTTATGGACTTTACCCTNACCTTAGCTAGACCATAACTCGCAGCCATGAGCTTGGAGCTCACGGTTTGATTCTAACTCGACCACATGCATACTCAAATGATACCAAACCAAACATCTCGCTTTAGACAAATCTGGGAGCGGCAGTGGTGATCGGTGTTGGTGTTTGATGGCGATGTAGCAGTTGGTGGCGCGTATGGGAGTGTGACGGCGTGTACACCTTAGATCCGCCTTCAAGGTGATGAAACAAAGGTGGGTTGGTGGTATTCTAGCCGTGGGAGTGGCAATGGTGATCGGTGGTGGTGTTTGGAGGCGGCGACAGAAAGTGAGGAGAGAGGAGAGATAAAATGTGTTAGGGTTTGTGTGAATGGGAGGTGAGGGTGAGGGGGTGTGAGGGTTTTATTAACCAAGGGAGGCCGCTTTTATCCACAAGGACCATAAATCAGCAGGTCACATTTAGATATCACACGTGGAAATTAAAAAATATATATATTTAAATCAACAGGTCACATGTACTATAGTGCAAAAAGTTAGCCGGTTTCAATGACTATATTGATAATAAAAAAGGTTCGTTACCTAACTCTGTAAAGTAGAGAAAGTACATTGCAAATAATATGAGTGGGGTACGGATAACACAACACGTTGAAGAAAATAGATAAAGTTTCGTAACTTTAAAAACGAATTTATATCGCCAAGTACCATGCTTATGTATTGTAGAATTGTCAAACAAGGTCATGGTTGTGAGCACAAAATCTTGCGTAATAAATAAACATGACGATCAAAGTGATATCGAATCGTCAATTGAAATAAATAAATGTAAAATTTCAATGATCTAGCTTCGTATATATGATTTTGACATGGAATGACTGCTGTCATTTGTGCGCCGTTCTTTAAAGGCGAAAATGAAACATTTAACTATTTTCCACTTACCGTTAAAAGAATGTCATTGAAGAATATATTTTGATTAAGCATTTGATGATGTGCAATAAGAATCTTAACATCCAACGACTAAGAAGCTTACAAACCACTTGTTAAATAGATAAAACACATATAGGATGATTATATATGTACGATAGAGTAAAAGTTAGGATTATTCAAGATATATGTTTAGCGAAATGTAGTTGTATCAGATATCATTAGCAATAAGCAGTAACAATTATCTTTAGTAGTAAGCAGTAGCAGTTAATAGTAGCAGTTGACAGTAGTTGTTTGTTTAAAAAGAGTATGGTAACAAAGCTGTAACTCTAATTATAAAGGGCGTATGCACATTAAAATAAAATCTGATTAAACAAATTTAAGGGTATATAAGTAATTTAATAATCAAAAAGCTAGTAGCAAGATTCTAATGCTTCATCAGGAAGCATTTTGAATAAAATCAGTTACACAAAATAAAATTGCTAGTTACTTGTTGCCAAATAAGAGCATAAGGTATTGTGTGATCCAATAACACGTTATTGGTATGCTACATCAACGCCACATCATCACCTCCCAATAACACACTAAGAGCACTAGGTATCGTAGTTGCGGTTAACACGTTATTGGTATGCCAACTCAGCGCCACATAATCCTCTTCCCAATAACACACTAATCACTCAAACACCCCTCCCTCACAACTCACCACTAACACGTTATTGGTTCTCACTTTTTTCATTTTATTTTATTTAAAAACAATCATATTTTATTAAACATAAATTAAAAAGCTATGAGAAAGTGTAGGACCTTGGATACAACTTATTTCACAACTTATCTAGCTTATTCTAGAGAGAGAATAGAGAGAGAAAGAGTGGAGAACATCATGTAAAGATATGAACTATGTGTGTTATTCAAATGATGAAGCTCACCTCACAAATTAGGCTTACATAACATTATATAGCTATGAAGTCTTGACCTTACAACTTATACATATTTGGCCCTTCGACTTCTTTCTTATTGAACTAATGGACTTATAACTCTTGAAACGCTTTCTAACGCAACCTATTACATGATTTAAGACTTTAATGACCGACACTTTAATTTATAAAAATACAAAGCTAACAATCTCCCCCTAAGTGTTGGTCATTGAAGGTTGCGTGACGTCTTCATCTTTGTCTTTAAACTTTAACTTTCTTTGCTCTTGACGTCTTTAGAAAACATTAGATAAGTTATAGTTCTTTGTTCATCGTTCTTTGTTCCTTCATGCTTTGTGATCTTTATAATATGACTTTTCTTTGTTCTTTGTTGTTGTGATCGTTCATCTGCCTTTTATCACTGCTTCGTCTATGTAGGTTGATCGCCTTTCCAACATGCTCATACATCTTTAGTCTTTGCCATACGTACATTTGTTGTCGATGTTCTTTCACATTGATCTTTATCACTATACTTTGTAGATTCTTCTTTTTGGCGTAGAATCTTTCTTTGACTGTTGCTTTCCTTTGATCTTAGTGAGAACTTTCCATTGACTTTGAGATGTATGTATGAGCATGTGGAAACTAGTGTGGTGGTTGTACCTGCATAAAACAGTTAGCAATAAAACATCCGGTACTTACAGGTTTGGAATTAGAGATCGTCAACAGCATATTGTGAAGACTTTCTCCAACCCTTACCATGGCCGTTCCTAATCGGATACCCTCGAAAGAGCTTACACAGACATACCGAAGTACACCCACGATTAGGTGAGTCGCTGGAGATCACCCCACGACTGTAGACCGTTTGGAATCCACCGAAAACACTAAGCGTAACCCACAAGAGATTACCGAAGTGACCTGCTGTCAGGGCTGTTTGATGTTGACCCTGGCAGGAGTTTCCGTTCAATCATTGAGAAGTACATAAGTAAATTCTCTCATAAACGTTCTGGCAGATTGCTAAGACCTGCGTAGGACTCTAAAGTTTACATCTGGCGTCCATTGATGTAGAACAACCAGTGTAATAATATCGTGTGTTCCTATGAGATCTTTTGATGAATCTCTTGGCTCTAGACTCAATAAGTGCACATTTAGTCGTCGGAGGAATGGAGCAGAGTACCTCCTTTTCAATATCAACACACTCGGAATGAGTGGTCAATAGATTATGCAGGGTTCTCCGTGAGAATGAAACAAGTATCTTTTGAGAGATACCCGAGTGGCTAGAAGGTTTAAGTGCAGTGCGTCACTGGGTCCATGACGTCTTGTCTTCAATACCGATGTCACCTTAGTAACAATCAGTAGCATATGAATTGAACCCGGTGTCTGACCTATGGTTGAATATATGGAGGGCTCATTTCTTTTCACCCTTTCTCATTTCATTTCTTTTTAATTCTTCAACCCCTTCTTTCCCTTTCATTCTTTACTCCTTCTTTTAATCATACCTAAGGACTTCTAATTCTATCTATTGGAATTGTCCTTGGGTAGATCCCTCCGGTTCTGGCGGATCATAGGACGGTTTTTCCTAACCTTAGTCACCTTATATCACCATGACTATCCTATTGTTGCCATAAACCTTTTGCTTGAAAATCTCTCAAAGTGTTTATGATCATAAAACACATTTTTGTTAACACATTGAGAGTTTTGCACTTTTGAAATACTCCCCCTTCACATGTGCTCATGATATGTTAAGATAAATTTGCACATGTTGGGTAGAGTTGGCACTTTTTGAATTGATCCACTCTTAATAGACATATACCCGAGGGACACGTTTACGTTGCTTAGTTAAAGGGATCCATTATCAGCTTTTAGGTGACAACTAGCCCTAATAACTAACTTGATGTTGTTAACATTCCTAAAAAGGAAGTTAGACCCGTCATGGTAAACATCTAATTAAGAGTTTCTCGAATCGGTACATTTCTACTTGGATAAATCCTTTCGAATACTAACATTTTGTTTCGTCAATTCGAGAGTCAATTCTGAGTCTAGTATAAGACTTTTATGTCTTTACTTACGAGCTCGAGATTCTGCCACAACTTTTGAACATTTTTGATCACATTTAATCACGTCTTCTCCCCCTCAAAAATAGCATACCGTGATATTTTTGATATCAACAGATTAAATAAAAGCATTTGGAGAGAAAGACGGACTTTTTCGCATGAAATTTGGAACATTTTCTTTTTGATTTTTATACTCCCCCTCAAAGAAAGCATATTATTTAAACATAAAGTTTAAAATCAATTTTAAGGGTTTTAGAGGGAGTTTTTTTTCTTTGAAATACGAGTTATGTACTGAAATGTACACAAGTCATTTTGTTTTTAGGCTAAGTGCTTAAAAAGTTTTAAAACCTTTGATTGATTAAGCACTTTCCTTTCTTTTGAAGCCCGGGTTTCGTACTGAAGTATACGAAAGCCATTGTTAAGAAAATTTAGAGAAACGACATGTTTTAGAAAACATTAAGATGAACTCTCGCTCAAGCATATGTACATATCCGTGTCATTTTTTAAAGGCATTTCTAGAGACGTACATAATATCGATTATACGAGAGACATGTCGTGAGAAGAATATTTTTGGATTTTTTGATTTTATATTGTTTTAGTGTTTTTGAAAATTTTCTATTTTTTATTTTTTCTTTGTTGGTTTTTCAAATTTTGTATTTTCTTTTTTCAAAAATATTTACAGCGAAGCGGTTTTGAAAATGTTTTTCAAGAAGATTCGAGAAGACGTTCTAACTCCTCAGGGGTTAGGCTTCGCATGCCAATTCGTCGAACTAATTCGTCAAACCTTTCTTTTGGAAGGGCTTTAGTAA
>LBNU01017549.1:53251-65201 GCA_014162995.1 Artemisia annua
GCTCATCCCCCATTGTTAGAGAGTCCTCGGGTTCTACGGGAGAAACTATAGAAGCTTTGTGAGGATTAAGAACGATCGTAATTTTCTCATCATCGTCGTTGGAATCATAGTAAATAAAAGATTTATAAGGATTAGACGCTCTCTCTTCGGCAAGTAACTCTGCAATAGACTTCTCACGAGGCTCGGGAGTATGAGTATCACGATTATCCACCCACTTTCGTAACATCTCACCAAGGGATTTCATTTCCTCAATAACTTCATCCGGAATTTGAAATTTGTCGGGATAAATTTGTCGGGATTTTGTGGGGGTTGGTAAAAACCATGAGAATTGTAACACGAATTAGGCTCGAAATAAGAATTATCAAACGATCCCCCACAATTTTCAAAATTTGACGAACTTTGAAATGAATCACCATTGTAATACGGTACTTGCTCATACGAGTGTTGAGAGGGTAGATTGAAATCGTTTTGAGGATAATTACCAAAACTCGTATCACAAGCATAAGACGTTTCAGCATTCGGGACGTAACATATACAATTCGCGTATCCACATTGATTACAAAAACATTGTCCACACGGTAATCCTTCGTCAGATGGATTTCCACAATTAAAGCAAGTGAACGAAGGTGGTGGTGGTGTTGGATAATAATCGGGAATGTTTTGAAGGATTGATCTTTGAACATACTCGAGAGAGTTACAAAACCAACAAACGCCGTTATGAATATCACTACCACATTGTTCGCATGTACACCAAACAAAAGAACCTTCAAAGAACGGTTCTCCACAATTAACACAAATCGGATCCATAAGAATTAAATATAAGAGGAGATAGAGAAAGAATTATCGGTTTAGAGGATTAGAGAAGAAGAATTAAACGGATAAGAAGATAAGACGAATATTTTTGGTTTTTATGACGTGAAAACGATTTAAGATAAAAGTAAAGTAAAATAAAAGTGAAAACAAATCTTGAAAAAAAAATATTTTTGGTTTTTTATAAAAAGAAAACTTTAAAATCACAATATTTTTGTATTTTTCTTATGTTTTGTTATTTTTTTTGTGATCGATTCGTCACCCGAAATCGTTTCCTTTAAAACTACGCGCAACAAAGTTGTCGGTTGTAGAATTGAAGTAATCCGAAACCGAATAATTTCACAATCTCTTTTCTTTTGCGTTCGAATTTATTTGGTTTACAACCGCCCTCCTTCAACGGAAGACCGAGGATGTTTATTATATTTTTGGTATTTTGCAAACACTTTAGGAAAAGTGTTTAATATTTTTGATTTTTACTTTTTATATAAGAAAATATATACAAGGAAGGTTTTTCAAAACAACGATTTTTTGAAAAACGAAAACCAAAATTCACTTCAACCTTCCCCGGCAGCGGCGCCAAAAACTTGGTGTGATCGTTTTAGTATAGTGAATTTTACCAAAGAAATACTAGGATATGTATTTCCCGGGTCGTTCTCCCAGTGAAAGTTGAATGGAATCTTAGTTCTCGATTCGTGATTCGTGTCATGAAAATAGGTAAAATTATTGTGAATTGTAACTACGAAAATGAAATGAAATTAGAAAGAGCACAAGAGACAATAATGAAAAGAGATCTAAACCTAAAACGTTATCTAAACTAAAAACGCGTAAAATAATATTAAAAAAAACGTAAGTGCGCAAAAATAAAAGTGAAATAAGAGCAAATCTAATCCTACAAGCGTGAAATTAATTTTCCTATATTCTATTTAGTAAAAGAAAATTTTGAGAAAAAGAAAAATATATTTTTGACTTTTTATTTAATAGGATTTAAAAACTAACATTAAGAAAATAAATGTTTAAAATTAGAAAAACTTTTTAGAAGATATGAAATTCTTATAGTAAATTTTTGATACTAATCTTAAGCTAAGAAAAATGAAAACTTGTGAAAAACTCTTTCTGAGAAGCTACAAAAGCTGAAATTAGAAAACTAGCTTATTATGCTAATAAGTATACAAAAGAATTAATAGTGCAAATCTAATGAGAAAAATCCCAAAGGTGCGTGTGGTAGTGTGGGGTGGTGTTTAGTTTGCTGTGTGATAGAGACCAGGGTTCGAATTCTACAACCCACTTTTTTTTAAAAAAACTTTTTCTTTTTGCAAATTTCCTTTTAAATCTTAATGACAAACTAAAAAATTGAAACTCTTGTGAAAACTAAAAGCTGCTAATAAACTTAGATCAGTGGCATTTATAACAACAGTTAAGAAAAGGGCTTCAAGTAGAAATATTAAGAGGACAAAAGCTACTAAATTAAGCTAAACTAAGTCTAACTACCAAATAAGCTAAGTACTATATAAAGTGATCTAATAGAGCTATAGGAATCAGATAAGCTGCTCTAAACAATCCTATAAGTTCAGAAAAAAAAAACTTGAAAACAGCAACAGCTACAATTAAAACCTTATAAGAAAAAGAATGAAGACTATAAGCTATTAAAAGGGACTGATAAGCTATCTTAAAGAGAGAAAAAGCTTATACTACACATAATCAATGCCTAACAACTGAAAATAATCTAACTAACAGGCTTTTAAGAATTTGAGAAGCTAAAATCCAAGAGGCTCCAAAACTGCCAAGCTTAAACTAAACAGTCCTAAGGGCAAATTAAGAGGTAAAATAAGCTAAGCAAACAAATAGGGAAGTCCAAAACAAGCTCCAATCTAACAAGCTAGCTCAACTAACTTCCTAAAAAGTCAAATTGCAAGTCATGAGCTTAAGTACAAAGTTAGATTTGAGCTTGTGAGAGTGGATAAGGCAGGTTGGTTGCACAGGACAGGGCAGAAAAAGGCCTAATGGGGCTATAACAAGCTGAGCACAAGCTTTTATACTAAAAGCTAACCTACAAAAGTGAAACCTAAGAAGCTCATACAATGAACTATCTATAAACCAAATTGTAGACCTAGGGGACTAATAAATGAGCAGATATTGAACTAAGAGAATGGCAACTTGGGACAGATATGGAAAAAGTGCAGTCATGTGACATAGACAAATGAGCAGTTTTAAGCTGAAATTTAAGCATGTAAATGATTGAACTAAGGTGAAAAAGCTGTGAACAACTCAATTCTAGTAACTAGAGATTATAGAAAAACAACTAATAAACTATTTGAACAATTAATGAAGCTAGAAATTGGTTTTGAAAAGATTATGTTGAAACAGTTATAGAAACTGATGCGGTTGAGAAAATGGGTGAAAGTGGGTTACAAAAGAGGTTAAAAGTGAACTAGTTGACAAAAGGAGCTAAGGTTCAAGGTATTGAGCAACAATATTTCCAAAACTAAGCCGATATAAGAAGCAATATCAAACTAGATCATACTAAAACAACTAACTGATGCAATCTAACCTATCTAATAACTCAGCTGCTATGGTACTTATGAAATGCAAAGTGCTCAATATCTAAGATGCAACTAACCTATGTTCTAAATAACTAACTAGCAGTCAAGAAATCAACTATACAGCACCTAAGTGAAGCTTAATCTAAGTTACACCATAAGTTCTAACCAAAATAGTTTTAGGCTTCAAATTTTGGAAAATCAACACTTAAGCTATAAACCTACTTAAAATTGCAGAAAATGAGTTTAAAGCACAACCTGGGATTGAAATAGAGCTACTCAAAACTAAGATTCAGGTCAAAACAAATTTTACTATGAAAATTACCCTTACCCCAAACACTCCCTTAAGTATGCAAAATGAGATATTAAACTAAATAAGACTATATTAATCTACACTAATGAAAAACAGATGATAAACTAGCTATTAAAAATCCTAAGCAACAATGAACATAAACTAACTAGCACTACTAACAAGCATTAAGCACAAGACAGATGTATAAGCTAAAAGTGGATTAAAATGAGAAATTTGTAAACTGACCTCAGGATAATAGCATAAAGCTTATTTGAGCTTACAAACAATCTACTCAAACCAAATTAATCACATAAACCCATCTGAATCTGCTTATCGCCTTCATGAGCTTCTGTTGACTTTTTGACTTTTTGGATTTTCTTCGATTAACTCAAAATTCAAGCAATAGTAACACTAACAGTAAGCTAGAAAGCTTATATGAGCATTTGAGAACAGTGAAACACTAATGAAACCAACAAACGACTTATGTAAAGCTGAAAATGAGATTTGACAATCAATGAAAGTAAAACTGATTTTGCATTAAAAGGAAGGATTACAATTCTGAAAACAAGAGTTTAAGCTAATTATAAAAGCTGAATTACACTAAGAGATGAGCTAAAAATTTATACTACCCACTATACTACTCCTAAACTAACCCTAAAAATCTAACAGCTCCAAATTGATGTGAAGAGGGGGCTTTTATAGCCTTGAGGTGAGTTGGGAGCCACGGATTGCCAAGCTGGCAATCCGTGTGCCTTGTGCTTTCTCTGACATAATCTGAGCCTTCCAATCATTCCTCAATCATCTAAGCCGTCCAATCAATCCCTTGTGACGTGGTTGCACCAATAAGCTTCTGCCACATAGGCCAATTATGTGCTTCTTTACTCCTGACGCCATCTGACACCTCTGAAACCTTCTAGAACCCCTTTGATTTGACCAAATCACCCTTAATTGCTGTAATTTTGGAGGAACAGTAACTTAGGGTTCTTGGTGGATATAAAGGCTGGGTAAATTGGGGATTTGGGGGGTGGGTAAGGTTATTTATAATTTGTTTGACCCGTAAATGGTTTGACCGGGTTGAATAAAGGGTGTGGGCTGGTTGGGCTTAAGGGATTATGTGATGGTGTTGGGCTTTTATGGTTAAAAGTAAAGATAGATTTAGGATTTTAGGATTTAATTTTAAAGGGTAAATCTTGCCAATGTTATAAATTGAGGGACCACTTCTGCAATATAATTCCAAGGATCAATTGTGGCAAGTAATGATTCTTGAAGGATAACTTTGACAAATTGAGCTCAAATATTGATCCGTGATTGAAAATTCTTCCCCGGCTTCGGCTCTTTATACACTCTTCCATTCTCCCATGCTCGTTTTGTCGTTTTTGGTACTTTTGTTCACTTTTCTCAATATCCTTACCTGCATATTCAAAAATGCAAAAACACAACATATATGGCATATTTTGACGGTTTTTGGTCTTATTAGGTCCGTTAATTAGGTATAAAGGTATGTGTAAAATAACACATACCAAAATCCCCCAGACTAAAGTATTGTCGTGTCCTCACGCAATGTAATCACATCACATTCTCGAGATAAATAATTTAGATACTCTTTCTACTAACTTTGAAAAGTAGCAAGAATGTTCAAAAGAGATTTCAAAATCATTTATTCCCAAAAATGTCCGGTTTACCCAATTTATTCCATATATAAACTTTACACTACTATTTTTTTATTTTTCCACTTTATCATGTGACGGTATGTTTGACTTTCACTATTTTGCAATAACGATTAAGGGTCATAGAGTAAGAACACGATTCATAGAAAAGTGACCGATTGGATAAAATTCATCGTCCTCGATTTTTCACAAGCCCTCAAACTAAGCGTAAAAACGGATCATTGTTTAATTACAAGTTAGATGCTAACACTACCCATGGAAGTTATTTGTGTGAAAACCTCTTGCTCCCATTTTCCTATTTGGTATCTCATTATTTTATTTTTGTGAGAGAAATGAATTTCTTCATAAGCATCTCGTTTTCATAATTATTAGTCCGATAAAGATACTAAATTAGGACGCTAAGTAGTTAGTGTTCTTTTCTCGAGAGTCGCTGCAATGAAAATGAGGTCCACATCAAAGTCTTTATTATACTTATTATTATTATTATTAGGGTTGCCACCTACCTAAGCCAACACTAACTCCACGGCTACCTCGAAATTTAAGGTTCGAAAGGGCCTATTCCATTTGGCGGCTTTCTTCTCGGCACATCCCAAACCAGTTGGTTTAAGTGACCAGGCTTTTGAAACCCCACAGAGAATAGTACCGGAATCAGCGGGAATTCGATTCCAAAGATTTACGAGGCTACCGCTAAATCCGCATCAACCTAAATAAATGACAACCGACTCATAACACAACGATAACACGAAAACTCATAGACTTTAGTTGAGGAGTACTTTCACGTGCACCTCATGCGCCCGATCTAGGATCGTATACATGCACCTCACGCGCCGTGCCAACTTTAGTCTTAACAATGAAGCTCTTATTCGCTCAACTCAATATTGACTTTTCTTTTTTTCTTTTAATCATTTTTTTTCACGCACGCATAACTTTGACGCTTATAGCAACTTTGGGACTCCGGACCTTCACGGTTTAAGTCCAAGACCTACCGTCAACTTATCAGGTTAGAAGTAGGATCCAAGGTCCGATCTCAATCCGAAGTCTTATATCACTACTAACACTTATTATTATTATATGATACTTTATTACGGGACCTTGATGTGTACCCAATTTTCAAAGCAATGATTCTTTTAAAAAGACCAAGAACTAAATATCGGCAAAACCTAATATCTTTAATTATTTAGCACAAATATGGGGTGAAAAAATTTGGTGGGAACAAAAAGCCACAAGTACCTTCGATGAGCTCTAAAGATAACCAACTACTCCACGCTTAGCATCTAGCTTCTAAAGAAACTCTATCATTTCTTGTTCTTCGCAAATTTAAAATCCCAAATAATGAGATCCGCGAATGCTTAGCCGATAATCGAATATTAAGATTATATTGGTTAAGGGAGACAAGCTAGGGCTCAACACGCCCGGATCAAGTCAAAATTTTTATTCTCACTCTTACCTAGTAGGAAAGTCAAACACGGTGTCAAAACTTATTATATTTTTGCACAATTTTTTTTCACTATTTCTCATTTTTTTGTACTTTTTCACTTCATTTTCATCATTTTTCTTCAAAATTTTTCAAATTTTTAGGAAAAACGGGGTTGCGAGAGTAAACGACTAAATGAAAGTGCAAGGTCAAATCAAATCGAAGATTCACCCCCCTAGACTAAAGATAAATATTGTCCTCAATGTTTCAAAAGTAAGGGTAATCCTAACAAAAATCTAGGGCCGTTTATTAATTATGCCAAAGATAACGTTAGACGATAAGATTAGGATATTTTGGATTTCCATAAAAGCAACGATGAATGAAACTCGAGTGGAGAAGAGATGAAACAACGAGCACGAGAGTCTTCATAAATCGGGGTAAATCCTGAACATATACAAACAACCACGAAAACACGAGAAATGGAAGAGGTCGCCCTCCTCACGTCACTTATTAGAAAAAGAAAATAGAAAGAAGATAGAAATGATAAGCATGGGGTGCCTCCCACGAAGCGCTTGTTTAAATAAACCCTATATAGAAGCCTCTCGGTCGCCATTCACCCGCAGAATAGTACAATACACCGGAAAGAAATACACCATGCCTGGGCATCTAAATTTGTATGACGGGGCAACTGATCCGGATGGGCATCTCACCCGATTTATGGGAGCGGGGCAGCAAGGGGAATGACCAATGCCCGTATGGTGTCGAATGTTTCAGCAAACACTCGACGACGCCGCACAAAAGTTGGTTCAGCCGTTTGGACCCTGGTAGCATAGATAGTTGGGAAGAACTAAGGGAACAATTTTTGACTCGTTTCTCCCTCAGACAGAAGGGGATAAAAGATCCTACGAAGATTACCAAGATAACTCGAAGGGCCAATGAGACACTCCCGGATTTCAAAGAAAGATGGACGGATGAAGCCTGTTATATTCAGGGAGTACCGGAGGTCATGTGCATCTCTTCTTTCATGAATGCGCATAAATGTCCGAACCTTGCAGAACGCTTTTCTGAGCAGGTACCCCGTACCGTCAAGGAGATGTTCACCCGGGTAGATGATTTTGTAAGGTCAAAAGCAGCATAAGCACAGAACTACCGAGAGGGGAGACACAAGAATATGGACGGAAAAATATCTTTCCTCCAAGGGTTGATCGGGCCAGAGGGTCTTACGCAAAAAGAAGAAGGAATGACCGCAGAGGGGATCACCGGTTCAAAGAGCCATACTCCCCATATGTGCCCCCAAGGAAGGACCCCCCTAACAGAGATGATACCCGGAACAGGGAGACCTGGAGACATGATAACCGTAAGCCAAGCCTGATGGCGTTGGTGAAACAGCCAAAGGAAATCTTGGCCACGGAGCACCACCTTCGCCTCCCTCATCCTCCGCCGTTGGTCGGTAGGCCCAGCAAGGAAAATGCCGACAGGTACTGTGATTATCATGGAGAGAAGGGGCATTTCACTAATGATTGTCACCAGCTCAAAAAACAATTGGAAGTAGCATTGGAGTCCGGAAAGCTCGACCACCTAATACGGAATGTTAGACAGCAAGGAAGGGATCCGCCGAAGGAGAACAAGGGAAAGGGGAAAGTAATCAATTTCATTGGGAGCGTGGGCTCGGTGAAAAGAAAACAGAGGGAACAAGAAGAACCATGGATGCGGGTTCCGATCACGTTCCCACCGGTGTTACCGAATGATTTGGCTGAAGAGCCCCTCATAGTCGAAGCAGAAGTGGAAGGGTACCTAGTCCGGAGGATATTTGTGGACGGGGGTGCATCAGTAGAAGTTATGTACGAGCACTGCTTCAATAACCTAAGTCCGGCAATACGGGCAAAGCTGAAGAAGACACAAACTCCATTGGTAGGGTTCTCCGGAGAAGTCATCAAACCGTTGGGGAAAATAAAGCTGGAGGTATGTTTCGGTGACCACGGCTTATACCGGAGAACAAGAATGAAATTCTCGGTTATCCGATCGGCGTCTCCCTATAACATTATCTTAGGAAGGAGCGGGTTGAGAGAGCTGAGGGCTA
Organism: Artemisia annua; assembly: GCA_014162995.1. Lineage (NCBI taxonomy): Eukaryota > Viridiplantae > Streptophyta > Magnoliopsida > Asterales > Asteraceae > Artemisia > Artemisia annua. The sequence continues at coordinate 62,052 of LBNU01017549.1, forward strand.
TCCCGTCCACCCTTTATGCTACGATGAAATTCCCCACACCGAGGGGAATTGCAACGCTTGTAACAAGGGCAGCAACTATACTGGAATGCCGCAAGAGGGAGGAAGAACAGTTGTTAACCGTAGGTAAAGATGAGTTAACCGATGGGACAACTCTTGATAAAGAAAAAATAGCCCCACCCATGGAAGAAGTATGGGTACACCCAGCCCACCGGGATCAACCAGTTACCATTGGAACAGGATTCTCTAAAGAATGCCGGAAGGAACTGATAGATCTATTGAGGAGAAATAAAGATGTGTTTGCTTGGCAGCCGTTAGACATGACTGGAGTGCCCAGGTACTTAGCACAACATAACCTCAATGTAAAAATAGGTGACACGCCGGTGGCACAGAAAAGACGAACATTCTCTCAGGAGAAGAACCAGGTGATAGCCAAAGAAGTACAAGAATGGGTGAAAGCAGGTATTGTCAGATCGGTCCGGTACCCTACCTGGATATCCAATCCGGTCCTAGTCAAAAAATGTGACGGAAGCTGAAGGATGTGCATAGACTTCAAAAACTTAAACTCCTCATGCCCCAAGGACTATTACCCGTTGCCAGAGATTGATTGGAAGATCGAATCCGTTATGGGCTTCAAGTATAAATGTTTCTTGGATGCATACAAAGGATACCACCAGATACAGATGGCACCGGAGGATGAAGAAAAAAATGCATTTTACACAGAACAAGGAACTTATTGCTACATGAAAATGCCCTTCGGACTGAAGAATGTCGGAGCAACTTATCAACGGTTGATAGACTCAGCTTTCGGAACACAGATAGGAAGGAACTTGGAAGCATACGTAGATGACATGGTCATCAAAAGTAAATCTGAAAGGGCAATATTGGCGGACATAGCAGAAACTTTTGACAATCTACGGCGAATCAAAATGAAGTTGAACCCCAAAAAATGCTCTTTCGGAGTAGAAGAGGGCCAGTTCTTGGGATACATGGTTACATCCGAGGGAATAAGAGCCAACCCGAAGAAAACTAAAGCGATTGCCGAAATGAAGTCANGACATAGCAGAAACTTTTGACAATCTACGGCGAATCAAAATGAAGTTGAACCCCAAAAAATGCTCTTTCGGAGTAGAAGAGGGCCAGTTCTTGGGATACATGGTTACATCCGAGGGAATAAGAGCCAACCCGAAGAAAACTAAAGCGATTGCCGAAATGAAGTCACCGGAGACACTGAAAGAAATGCAAAGCCTCAGTGGAAAGCCCGCAGCATTAAACCGTTTCTTATCACGCTCGGCGGAAAAGTCACTCCCCTTCTTTGAAACGCTAAAAAACATCACGAAAGAAAACAAGGAAGAGTACCGATGGACTGAAAGGGCCGAGGAAGCATTCCAAGCTTTGAAAAAACTGATATTGGAACTCCCTTCGTTAACCACTCCCAAACGCCAAGAAGTTCTGTATATGTACCTCGCCGTTTCAGCCGGGGCGGTCAGTTCGGTACTACTTGTTGAGCGTTCCGGAAGACAACTCCCAGTTCATTATGTCAGCCGAACCTTAAATGGAGCCGAAAGAAATTACTCTCTAATGGAAAAGCTGGCGGTATGTCTGTTGCATACCTCCCGAAGATTACGAAGGTATTTTGAAGCCCATCCCATAAAAGTCATCACAGATCAGCCAATCAGACAAATACTAAATAAACCAGAGGCATCCGGAAAACTCGCCAAATACGCAGTGGAGCTGGAGGCGTATGACGTTGGGTATACACCCCGATGCGCAATCAAGGGGCAAGTATTAGCAGATTTCCTTACGGAAATCCCGGTAGGAGAACAACCTACTATACCGCCGAGGAAAAGTAAGGGCATTTGTGAGCTATCGGAAGCTAGTGAATGGGTTTTGTACACTGACGGAGCATCAAGTAAAACAGGGGCTGGAGCGGGATTAGTTTTGATCAGTCCTTCTAAGGAAGAATTTACATACGCGCTACGGCTAAACTTCAGTAGCACAAACAATGCATCCGAATACGAGGCTCTATTGGCTGGTCTCCGAATCGCCTAAAAAATGAAAGTAGAGGCGATAGATGTGAGGGTGGATTCGAAGCTGGTAGCCAGTCAGATCAATGGAGACTTTGTGGCGACGACGGAAAACATGATCCGATATCTAGCAAAGGCAAGGCAGTACATTGCTATGTTTAAAAAGTTCAAAATAAGGAACATTCNCTACGGCTAAACTTCAGTAGCACAAACAATGCATCCGAATACGAGGCTCTATTGGCTGGTCTCCGAATCGCCTAAAAAATGAAAGTAGAGGCGATAGATGTGAGGGTGGATTCGAAGCTGGTAGCCAGTCAGATCAATGGAGACTTTGTGGCGACGACGGAAAACATGATCCGATATCTAGCAAAGGCAAGGCAGTACATTGCTATGTTTAAAAAGTTCAAAATAAGGAACATTCCTCGAGCACAGAATCAGAAGGCCGATGTGCTAAGTAAGCTGGCCTCCGTAGCATTCAATCATCTCACAAAGGAAATCTTAGTGGAGGTCCTAGTGAAGCCCTCCACGGAAGAAGACAAAATGAACGTAATAGTATACGAAGACCGGCCGAATTGGATGACCCCTATCGTCAAATGTCTGGAGCAAGGGATCTGGCCGGAGAATGACAATGAAGCGAGAAATCTACGAATGAAAATCCCCCATTATATGGTGGAAGACGGAGTTCTTTTCAAAAAGTCATACTTATGTCCCATGCTACGTTGTGTGGGACCGGTGCAAGCGAATTATCTCATCCGAGAAGTGCATGAAGGAATCTGCAGAATGCATTCCGGACCAAGGTCAGTAGTGGCTAAGTTAATGCGACAAGGATACTATTGGTCGACCATGCACAAGGACGCCAGAGAAGAAATAAAGAGATGTGACGCGTGTCAGATACATGCTCCGGTTCCGAAGCTCCCTAAAACATTCCTCACCTCCATCATGTCCCCATGGCCTTTCTACCAGTGGGGCATGGATGTATTGGGCCCTTTGCCAGATGCTCCTGGCAAAGTCAAGTTTGTAATAGTGGCCATTGATTATTTCACTAAGTGGATCGAAGCGAAACCGCTGGCTAAAACAACCGGAAAGGATGTAAAAAAGTTCGTTTGGGAAAACATCATCTGTCGGT
>LBNU01017549.1:71798-91217 GCA_014162995.1 Artemisia annua
AATGCAGGTAAGTATTGCACCAACCGGCTCCGGACCGGTGCTACAATACTGGGGGGACATGTTGACGTATATGCCGGAGAGTAGCATACCGGACGTAACGAGGATGTGCCGGAGGGCACGACAAGCCGGAGGGCATACTGTTGACTGAAAGTCCCAAGTGATTTGACAGACGCACGTGTACCGCCGCCACCGAGTTTTCAGGGATTTTGTCTAGACAAGTGGGCTGACACCTACGCTACAAGGTAGGCTTACCTCAGCACCCATTGGACAAGTGGGCTGACACCCTACCCCACACAGGTACCAAGGTTGGGTAGTATAAATACCCCAACAACATGCTCACACCTAACACACACTCACGCATTTTTTACTCTCATTTAATTCATATACCTTCCGGTCTTACACACACACACTTACTCTCACGCCGGAGCTTGATCCTGGGATAACACCCGGGACGAGCTAACGTGCGCATTCCCTTGTGCAGATAACCAGGGATCTCGCTAGAAGGAAGGAGAACGGATCTTTACTTCAACAATTACTTTTTAGCTGGTGACATGTTTTTTTGATCTTTGTTTTAGTTGAATATATGAAAGTGTTGATTTGCTCGGAGTGGTTATGATTTTAAATTTATGTAGGCTTTTTCTTTTAATTCAACTTTGCAAGGCTTTTACTATTGTATAATAAACCCCTCTATAGTCAAATGAAGAGCAGAAAATAAAGAAACAGAACAAGCCTAGGATTAATAGGTAATTCAGTATTCACCAAAATGTCAACCTCGGTTTCATTCTCCCGGATGTGTCCAACACTTTACGCCCCAATTACCGATCACGCACTCCAACGTTCCATTAATGTCACATTCTCTTATTTACATTTGTTACTAAAATATATTGGTATGCCTATAAAAAAAATGAACAAAACATGAATACTCATAAAATCGTAATTTGTTTTTATAACATGTTGAAGAAAGGTAAACTTATTACGTTTTTGTTATTACTATATTTTCCTTTTCAATTTGTTTCAAGAATAACATAAATTGAGTGTAGTTTTCTATCAGTTTGTTTAGGAATAACACTAACCGGGTGTATTTTAAAACTGTGATATACTACCTCCGTCCCATAATAAATGTCCGCTTAGACTTTTTTTAGTCTTTCTTATTAAACTTTGACCATAAATATTTATATTTGTGTTATATAATACTTGATGAAAAATATATGCATGAATTGGGTTTTAAATGTATTTCATTTGATATAATTTTCATCAAATATTATATAACACAAATAAAAACATTTACGGTCAAACTTGAACAAGAAAGACTCAAAAAATTCAAACTGGACAGTTATTATGGGACGAATGGAGTATATATTTTTTTTCCATTGTATTTTTCTGTCAGTTGTTTCAGGAATAACAAATGAGTTTTTTCCCCTCCCAATTATAGCATTTAGCCGGGGTGCAATTAATAGATTTAATAGAAAAATAAAAATAAACTTACAAAAGTAGAAAAACAATGTTTTATGCCGAGGATAAAGTCCATAAATTAGCAACGTACTTTCCTAACTTTAGAGAGTTAGGTAGCGAACTTTTTTTATTACCAATCTAGACATTGAAACCGGCTAATTTGTGTCATAGTAAATATGGTAACCGAGTACCTGCTAAACCGGTAAAAGTTGCTTATTTGGCATTTTTATTTTTATTTTTAATGCTTATGTGGCATATTTTTGCCTATGTGTGAGCTTATGTCATCACCACTATCATTGCTTTTAAGGTCCACCATAAAACCACAATCTTCTCCGGCATTTTTTCCGGCAACCACCATCTTTTTCGACATCTTTTCCGGTAACCACCATCTTCTCCGACAAATTTTATGACGATCTTCATATTTTCCGGCGAGTTTAATTTTCACTTCAAATTAAAAGGGTGGTACTCTACTACAGATCATTCCATTTTAATCCAACCCATTTCCACACTCCCAAAATCATCCAAATGTATCCTAACTCGGCTGCCATAACTCTAACTTCTTCAATCCGAACCACAACCATAACTGAACAATAAAATAACCTCAAGATCCTAGCCCTAGACTCGAGACCACCTTAGCTAGACCATAACTCGCAGCCGTGAGCTTGGAGCTCACGGTTTGATTCTAACTCGACCACAGGCATACTCAAATGATACCAAACCAAACATCTCGCTTTAGACAAATCTGGGAGCGGCAGTGGTGATCGGTGTTGGTGTTTGATGGCGGTGTAGCAGTTGGTGGCGCGTACGGGAGTGTGACGGCGTGTACACCTTAGATCCGCCTTCAAGGTGATGAAACAAAGGTGGGTTGGTGGTATTCTAGCCGTGGGAGCAGCAGTGGTGATCGGTGGTGGTGTTTGGAGGCGGCGGCAGAAAGTGAGGAGAGAGGAGAGATAAAATGTGTTAGGGTTTGTGTGAATGGGAGGTGAGGGTGAGGGGGTGTGAGGGTTTTATTAACCAAGGGAGGCCGGTTTTATCCACAAGGACCATAAATCAGCAGGTCACATTTAGATATCACACGTGGAAATTAAAAAATATATATATTTAAATCAACATGTCACATTTACTATATTGCAAAAAGTTAGCCGGTTTCAATGACTATATTGGTAATAAAAAAAAGTTCGTTACCTAACTCTGTAAAGTAGAGAAAGTACATTGCTAATTTATGGACTTTACCCTTATGCCGATGCAAATAATATGAGTGGAGTACGGATAACACAACACGTTGAAGAAAATAGATAAAGTTTCGTAACTTTAAAAACGAATTTATATCGCCAAGTACCATGCTTATGTATTGTAGAATTGTCAAACAAGGTCATGGTTGTGAGCATAAAATCTTGCATAATAAATAAACATGACGATCAAAGTGATATCAAATCATCAATTGAAATAAATAAATGTTAATTTCAATGATCTAGCGTGGTATATATGATTTTGACATGGAATGACTGCTGTCATTTGTGCGCCGTTCTTTAAAGGCGAAAATGAAACATTTAACTATTTTCCACTTACCGTTAAAAGAATGTCATTGAAGAATATATTTTGATTAAGCATTTGATGATGTGCAATAAGAATCTTAACATCCAACGACTAAGAAGCTTACAAACCACTTGTTAAATAGATAAAACACATATAGGATGATTATATATGTACGATAGAGTAAAAGTTAGGATTATTCAAGATATATGTTTAGCGAAATGTAGTTGTATCAGATATCATTAGCAATAAGGAGTAACAATTATCTTTAGTAGTAAGGAGTAGCAGTTAATAGTAGCAGTTGACAGTAGTTGTTTGTTTAAAAAGAGTATGGTAACAAAGCTGTAACTTTAATTATAAAGGGCGTATGCACATTAAAATAAAATCTGATTAAACAAATTTAAGGGTATAAAAGTAATTTAATAACCAAAAAGCTAGTAGCAAGATTCTAATGCTTCATCAGGAAGCATTTTGAATAAAAGCAGTTACACAAAATAAAATTGCTAGTTGCTTGTTGCCAAATAAGAGCATAAGGTATTGCGTGATCCAATAACACGTTATTGGTATGCTACATCAACGCCACGTCATCACCTCCCAATAACACACTAAGAGCACTAGGTATCGTAGTTGTGGTTAACACGTTATTGGTATGCAAACTCAGCGCCACATAATCCTCTTCCCAATAACACACCAATCACTCAAACACCCCTCCTCACAACTCACCACTAACACGTTATTGGGTCTCACTTTTTTCATTTTATTTTATTTAAAAACAATCATATTTTATTAAACATAAATTAAAAAGCTATGAGAAAGCAAATAACTTTTCAAATAAATGACACTTACCGTTGAGGTCTTTGACTCTTGAGGCCATGTATCATCACTCACCTTCTCTCAACTCTCATTATATTAAGAAAAGAAAAACCACACCATCCATCCTTTCATGTATCTCTTAGTTTCCTTATTCACTTTTTCATATTTCTATCCACTTTCCATTTTCTGGCAAAATCATGTTTCAGAACCCACCACTGTTTTCTTCTACCTCTTTGTACTTCACTGGCAAAAAAAAAAAAAAAAAAAAAAAAAAAAAAAAAGCACAATTACCTTTGGCGTAAGCCATTTCACTGGCTCAAGATCATTTGGCTCAACTTTGGCGTGTTGCTCGGTACCACGAATGGCGTGCCATTCGTCCAAATTTATGCGTTTGGCGTGTTAACTTTGATGATACCGAGTGCTCTAATAACTCAAACACCCCTCCCTCATAAGACACAACTAACATCTTATTGATTCCCAATTTTTTTTATTTAAAAACAAACACATTTATTTGTTTTATACATTTAACCCAAATTTTATATATTTAAAAGATTAAAAATATAAGAAAAATAACTTAAAGGACTAAAATTGCAAACATATAAGGACTAAACGGTGTAAAAAATGTCAAATGAACTTAAAATGTAAAATTACAAAACAATAAGGTGTAAAATGAAAAAGTAAAAAAAAATATACACTATTGATCTTCTTCCTTTCTTTTCTTCTCCATCAATCCATCGCAACCCAAAACAATAAAAAATAAAATAAAACCTCAGACACAAATATACGTTTAGCGTGAGCTAGTCACTTCAGTCTAGCAACTCAAACGCATTTGGCACAAAATTGGCGTGATGCACGCCTTAAGGGTGTGATTCAACACGGCACCGAGTGCTCTAAGCTTTAAATTTAAAACTTTAGTTGCAATAGTCATGTTCGGAGGTAAGCATGTTTTTGAATTTAAATCTTTTTTATATAATAAACAAAACACCTAGTGGGTAGCTTTCGTATCTTCGGGAAAAAAGAATATTTCATTATTAGTATATTTTAATTATTATTTTTAATTTAAATTATAAAAATTGTTTTATTGGATATACTACTACACAAGTTAAGATAAAATACAAGAAATATAGACAAGATGCATACTACACCAAGTAGAAGATAAATATAAATAATAGATAAGATGCAACTAACCAAATGATTAAATTTTTAATGATTATGCTTTAATAATAAACAAATAGTAATTAAAAATCATAATTCAAACAATAAAGATTAAATTTATTCGTTTTTTAAAAATAAAAATATATTATTAAAAAAATTTTAAAAAAAAAATCCGCGCGTGCGCGGTCCATTATAACTAGTTGTTAGTTATATTTATTTACTCGTAATATCTATATCTTTCTTCTTTCTTCTTTTTTTTTTTTTAGAATAAATATGTATCTTTCTAAAATAACAACACTATTTTTTAAGGGTGGTGGGCAATGTTGCCTAAACCATGGGCCTAATACTAAATTGTATTAGCCAATAGAATGAATCAACTAGTTCACATGCCTAAATCATACTAACCATTTATTTTTAGGTGCATGTCATGGCTAAGCATGCCTAAACTTTTTAAAAGATTTTTTTTTTTTTTTTTTTTTTTTTTTTTTTTTTTTTTTTTATGGTTGGAAACCCAACACACAACGGATCAAAAAAATTCAATGCCAACAACGGTTGACTTTTGCCTTCACGAATCGGTATACTTTAGCCGATTCTTCTTGCCGAAACTATCATCCGAGCCAAAGGCAATGTTATGCCGATTGTTGCCGATTGATGCCCGAGCAAAAAAACGTGTTTGCAGACCCTAAACTAATTAACGTAGTATTTTTAAGCCAGATTTTTAAGTACTTATTTTTCATCGGAATTTAAAAGCAGAAAGAAAAAACAGTCCTAAACAGCACTCAGCAAGATAGACCATCAATCAACGAAAAGAACGACATGTACAAAATTTGGTCGAATGGATTAATGAAAAAGTACGAAAAAAAAAAAAAAAAAAAAACAGTAATTGGATTTGATTTTGTTTACATATCTATCAGCTACTCCTACGTAACAGCAGTCTTCTATTTAAGTCAACAAACTCCTTTTTATTCTTCCAAAAATTAGTCAATATGGCTGTTGTCATTAGAGCCAACACAGGGTTTCTGTTCATGTGGATGGTGGTCCTTGTAAAATGACAATTTCTACTTATGTACAGTTGCTAAAGAGTCTGTCAAGCATTAAATAGTACATGCTTACAAAACTCAAATATTTTTAGATAATCATGTTTTTTTATCTCTAAATCGAATAAATTAATTTACAGGTTTTGAGCCACTATCACACATTCACACATATGCATACCATGTAAAACCCCTTCTTTTTGGAAAGTTTAGACAATACATAGTCATTTAAAGATTATCAATGCTTCCTAACGTATGCATACCAGTATACGAAAGTGAAAGAATTGTTATATGAAAGGTATTTGACTATTTTCTACGACATTGGAATAGAATCCAATATTTTCGGTTTTAAAGTTTGATTCAACTAGACTAAAAAAAAAAGTTTGACTCAATGGTTCCAACGCCGGAAGAAAAGAGTGAGGTGTGAAACAGTATCCTACTGCCTTGTGTTATACTAGGGACGCAGGTAAAAGTGACGGGAGCATTTAACATTTTTACTATCTCACCTATACCGTTTTTCTTTAAAAATAGTACCACTGTATAATTCAAACTATTTAAATATTACTGTATTTATTAATTTCTAAAGTCAAATAATACATAAATTACTAGTAAATCAATTTGAATGACAAAAAATATGCTTAAATTTATAGTTAATTAAACGTGTTATGTAGTTGGTTGCAGCGAAGTGTCTTCATAAATTAATAAACTATTCTCACACAGAATTAGATAACTAGACATGTTTTTTTTTTGAACGGCGATTATTATTAAAAGAAGAAAAACTAGCAAGACGCTAGATTACATCATAATGAGGTTTGGGCTTTTTAACCATTCGTCCCAACCAAAGCGAGAGTTACATCTAGAACGACACCAATTGAAAGACATACAAACGACATCGTCAAACAAAGACGCCTTCTTAAGACTTTTTCTATCAAATAAGGTCTTATTACGAAAAGACCATAATATCCACCATAGAACATAAAAAACTCCTTCCAGCAGAATCTTATTCTTGCGAGGAAGGCGAACACTATCAACCCAATCCACCCATTCTTCAAAGGAGTCCCATTCCACAGCGTCTAAAAACCACCAACGAAGAATCTGACTAGCCACTTGACGCGCAATCGGGCAAGAAAAGAACAGGTGGGATGTCGTCTCCACTCCTTTGTTACATACACCGCATAAAATTGAGTCAATAAGAATGCCTCGACATGAGATTTTAAATCAAGTAGGTAGCGAGTTAGTCATCATCTTCCAGGTGAGGATATTTACTTTGATGGGAACCCACTTGTTCCATCTAGTTTGGAAATCTGCACCAGGTAACATCTTCTCATCAATCAGATTACGGATAGAGGATACCGAGTACTCCTCTGATTTTTCCAGCTCCCACACCCACTTATCAGGAGACGAACTCAGACCTGTGTCTTTTAACATATTCACCATATTAACAAACTGCTCCATCTCTATACCGCTTCTGGGAATTGTACGAAAAGAATCATCGAACGTTGTATGAGCCAATTTCCTTCCAACAGTGATTTGTTTATTATCCTCAAGGACGTATAATCGATGAAACCTAACTTTAAGCATACCCCCATCACACCACTTATCCTCCCAAAATTTTGTATCCTCCCCATTCCCTATTTTCCTCCGAAGATATTGCATAACATTTATCCCTTTATTCAATAACACATTTAACTCCTGAACAATAACCAGCCAACAGGAATTATACCCACCTGATAAAGACATACCAATTTTTCCGTTGACCCCGTGAATAGCTTGAATTACTCTAGACCAGAGAGTCTGTTTTTGAGTGAAAAAGCGCCACACCCATTTAAATAATAAACCACGGTTCATCGCATATAAACTAGAGATGCCTAACCCTCCTCTATCTTTAGACATTAAGGCTCTCTTCCAGTTCACCCAAAGAGCTTTCTTGCTGTTGCAATCATGACCATTGAAGAATCTGTTTCGTAAAGCTTCAATTCTATTCAGGACACCACTCGGAGCTTTAAATAAAGACATGTGGTATAAAGGCATGGAGCCTAAAACCGATTTGACTAAAGTAAGGCGGCCTCCAATAGATAGGGTTTTCATCTTCCAAATTGATAACCTCTTCTTTACTTTCTCCACAACGGCATCCCCAACATTCAATCCGGGACATATTCCCACCCACAATCGTACCCAAATACATAAAGGGAATTTTTAAAACCAAGCATCCAAGCTTTAAAGAAGCTCTGTGAATTAACGTACTATCCACATGAACCCCTAAAATTTTACTTTTGCTCATATTGATACGTAAACCGGAAACCATGTGAAAGCATTCAAGAACATGAGTTAAGGTGGTTATGTTAGTCTCACTCCATTGGCCAACAAAAACCGCGTCATCCGCAAAAAACATATGAGACAAATTTACCAACCCACCCCCTAACTTAATACCTTGAAACATACCCGCGTCAACAATACGTTGGAAAGATAAATGCAAACTTTCCATAATCAAAATAAAAAGAAAAGGCGATAACGAATCACCTTGCTTAAGGCCTCTTCCAAATTGGAACTCTTCCGTGGGGCTGCCATTCACAATAATAGATCCCATCGAAGACGTGAGACACCCTTAAATCCATTTGCACCACTTATCCCCAAACCCAAACTTCCTAAGAACTTCGTCCACGAAATCCCACCTAACCGAGTCATATGCTTTTTCAAAGTCTACCTTAAAGATGAGAGCTTGTTTCTTTTTTATCTTGCACCATTGAATCACTTCATTGAGAATAAAAGGCCCGTCAAGAATCTGCCTATTAGCTACGAAAGCTGATTGGACCTCATTCAGAACATTGCTTTCCATCTCCAGTATACACCAGCTTCACACTTAGCCAAACACCCCTTTAAGTCCTCTGTTTCATATATACTAAACTTTCCTGTCAAACTTGATATTCCACATGGCTTCAGCATTGAAGACATTAGTATTTTTCTTGACCTTGATTTTTACCATCCTTGCTTTGATTTCATCACATATTATTTTGACCATGTCTTCTGCACTTCTTTTCGACCATTGAATATTCTGCTGTTCCTTTCTTGCCAAATGTAGCAGACTGTTGCAGCTAGACATAACTTTTTTATTAACTCCCAAATACCCCCACCATTAGTTTCAATACTCAATTTGTTCACAATTCCATCCCATGTAATATCAGTATATTGAATCTTTGCCATCTTGAAGATACACTGCCATACTTGGAGTCTTGGATGATAACTCTTTGTCAAAACTGGTTATGTACAACTTGGATGATAACTCTTTGTCAAAACTGGTTTTCAAACATTTTAACTGCTATAGTGTTAATGGTGATTCATTAAAACTTTTTTGAAATTCGAGAGTTATTGAACGTGAATTATGAACTTGGGATATGCATGATTATCTATCTTCTCATGGATTATATTCCCTGTGTTTGTTGGACAAGAATTCTCTCAAGTTGTAAACACAACTTGAGTCAAGTTAGGACATTACGAGCCATTGGATTTGATCCAATGCCTCAAATCAAAAGAAGTTCTTTTGATTTGAGCCATTGAATCAAATCCAATGGCTTATAATACTCTAACTTGACTCAAGTAACTTGAGAGAATCCTAACCCGTGTTTGTTGAATATTCCTTTCATGATTAATTTGTTTATGGGCCGTATATGGCTTGTTCGGTTCGTGCATATTGCTAATATAAATATATAATTCCATGCATGAATATGGCATCATGTGATATACTATTCGGTGTTTAGCCGGTTAAATTGGTAACTGTGACAGAAAGTGTGTTATATTCATTTTAAAAGGGCTATCTTTGGCCTTAATTAATTATCTGGTATGTATGCCTATGCGTGATAATGTGATGTCTCATCGTTGCTACTCTTTAGCATGAATAGCGGAGTTTTCTTATTCGTGACATACACATAGATGTATTATGTTATATGCCAAATCGTGAAATTGGATAGTATTGACAATCTTTCATAAAAACACAACAGTGACTCATGGTTTCACATTGTTGTTTTGGAAGGAATGCTATCATTAACTTAATATTTTCAAAACGATCTATTTTGATGTTATGTTTAAGGTGGTGTAGCCATGAGATCATTGTAAAGTACTCCCTCCGTCCCAAAATATAAGTCCATGTTTGACTTTTCAAAGTTTTTTTTTCTGACTTTGATCGTAATTATTTTTTTTTCATGCTATATGATACTTGATGAAAAGTATACCAATGAAAATACATTTGAACCACAAATCCATTTATATATTTTGTATCAAGTATTATATAACACGAAAAAAAAAAATATATATATATATTTACGGTCAAAATTTGAAGAAAAAGACTTTGAAAAGTCACAAGTGGACTTATATTTTGGGACGGAGGGAGTATTAAGGTTGACCGCAAACATGCACGATTGGCTCTGGTTGTACTTAAGAAGATTTAAATGAAACAAAAGGGTTTGCTGAAGGGAAATTAAACACAAGCTTACATTAAAGGTGGGTATTCCCGTAATGGTTTTCCAGAATATTCATCAATCAATTGGGTTGTGAAGTGGAACAAGAATGCGTGTTACAATGTTGATGAAAACTTGCATCGAGGCCAGTTTATTTATTCGATAGTATTTTGGGAAGCGAGTTTTTATCCCAAAGGTGAAAACCACGCCTTCCGATATATTTTTATCATTAAAAATATACAGGAGGCACTTTTCAGTGTACGTTTTGCATTCGGTTAACAAAAGCTAGGGAGAATCGCTTGGGCAAGTGGGTTTTTATTTGTCACGTCATGTTTTCACACATGAACAACTACATGTTATCGTGTCTCGTATAAAGGAGAAAAAAAAGGGATTAAAAATTATCAGTTGGAAACTTGACAATAACCTAACAAATCAAACAATAAACATTTTATAAAAAAACAAGTAATTGAATATCTATAACTAGCTATAAGTCCCGTGCATGCACGGGGTTTACACATGAATCAAATTTATTTTAAAATTTTAATTTAGTATATGAACATATAAGAATTTACCCGTGAAAATTGTGATGTAAGTATAACTAATACTTGTCCATTTTTTTTTTTTTTTTTTTTTTTTTTTTTTTTTTTTTTTTTTTTTTTTATGTATCAATATCTATTACAATAACATTTTGTAAAAAAATTTTGTTGGTTGAAAATTTTAACTTTGTTTAACTGACATAGATGTTGAGGTTGAGGTTGATGTTGCTGTTTAACTTTAATTATTCATATCATGTTGTACAAAATGTGCGAGTTTAATAGCATATAATCAGCACGAATAGGAGATTTATCAGTACGCCATCCACGGGACACCTTTCGTAGTGAGGGAAGTCCTCTTGATGAAGTTAAAATATGTTCCGTAAAGTTTTTTTTAAATGTTTTTCTGTATATCCATATATAAACTTTAAATAAGAATTTTATGAGTCGTTGTATATTTATTTTCATACTACAAGAAAAGATAGTTTTTAGGACGCCGATTAGTGTCCTTTAAAATATCTTTATAGGACTTTTAAGCTAATAGGAGCAATATAAATGTGTCCTCTAGGTGAGGGTTGTAATAGATATTTAGGACACTTTTGAACGTCCTAATAAATGCCAAAATTATAAAACTAATTTTTTAATCCCATAAAATTGTGTTATAAGACTAAATTGGCGTCCTAATATATCACATAATAGGATGCTTTAGTGTGTTTTATTAAACGCTTGACCTTCCATTAGGTTTTGGGACACATTCACGAGTCCTAGCAGATAATTTCATAGGATGAAATTGTAGTGCATAAACACTTATCTGAGTACCAAAAAATGGGTCCTAATATATACGAGTGTTGTTAGGACCAAATTCGACATCGTAAAAATAATTCCTAATAAATAGTACCTTTAGTCTAATACACATGTTTCATTTACTACTATATAAAACAAAAAATGCAAAACAATTAACCATACTTAATTCTTAACAAGTAAATATAAGGATGTTACTCGATAAACATGAACAAAATTTATTTCCTTTTTAATAGCATCAAGCTTAAGAAGTATTCCAAAATCAAAGAATAGAGAAGTACAAGCTGATGGTTTGAGCCATTACGTAGCTATCTAGAACAGGAAGAGAAAAAAAAGAAGAACCAAACAAAGTAGAAGCTGATGGTCTTGAATAACACATGGTCTCAATGCCATATACCATCATTTATCTGAGAAGAAAATAAAATAAGGGGACCATGTCCAGCATTTCGGCAATAGAACCTCCTAGTAGGACATTTCGATGTTCCTGGAAAGCCACACATGCCGCTACGTTTAGATGAATCCATTCCTTTTAACATTCTCACAACACATGTAGATATGCAACCATTAGTCTCACAACACATACAGAAACATCAAGAATACACTTCTACTCTAATGGCAGGAAAAAATTGATATCAAGTATCAAGTTTATAGGAAGGGTTTTACCTGATATATGGGACAAGTCCTTTCATAGTTATGGACATGCCCGTAAAAAGCAATATCCACTTGTACTTTTCCATAGTTTTTGCAAGTGTGCCTTTCCCATGAGCTCTTCAAAGGCACCTTCGCTAGTTAACCAATTGTTAGAAGAATAGCCAAGTACGCGGTGAGCAGAAAAGATTAGCCATGGCTGTTTTTGCCTGTCAACTGATGTAAGGCATTTCTCAATCCGTGCATACTGTTATGAACCCTCCCTCTAATCATGCTCCGAATCTGCTATGCAAAAGTGGAACATTCCATAATCTGTTGAGTACCGGAAAACATCATACAAGTTTTAGTTAGTATTTGATTTTAATAACACGGCTAATTTATAATTAAAATTTAAATAAATAAATAAATAAATAAATAAATAAATAAATAAATAAATAAATAAAAATCTTACCAAGAATATAGCTCGGTTGTCTGAAGGAACATAGTACATGAGCTCAGCAGGTACACCACACTCTCGACCTGAATCAGGACTGAGTGTCATAGAAAGATCCGATATTAGGAACATCACGTTCATGGTTTCCACTGCAAGATAAAATCAAGGTAAATAGTTAAATATATTAATCGTATATATTTAGTACTAAAAATGGTTAGCCTGCAATTTTGCACAACAAAAATGGTTGTGTTTAACTTTTCTTTGTTTTGTTAAGTATAGAGTCAAATAAAAATTGCCTACATTGTGTGTGTTTGGTACAAGATGGGCTGGTTCAAAGGCTCCATTGCTGCAACATCAGCAATTTTTTTGTTTTTTTCCCTAAATTGCAGTCTGACCTTTTCAGTTCATTGCGTTTCTTAAAATGACGTAACTTTCTTATTCGGTTGCCACTGAAACTAATTTAAAGTTGAATAAGACAACTGGTGGGGTGGCTCAGAGTCAATCCACTTGAAAAAATGGCAACACCTCCCAGTCTGCAAATTACTTCTAATTTTACCAAGACTTAAAATGACAGTTACATATTCAGGCAAAACAACGTTACCCTCTCATTTGGACACTGCAAAAATCTCCATCTTTAGTTAATTTCATTCCCATATAATAGTTTTAGCAGCATATCTACACCGGCAACGTTCTGTCTTGTAGCTAGAGGGTGACACAGTTGCGTTTGTGGTATCCCTGGCTCTTTATAGTAATGAAGATTACCGGCTGAGGAAATGTACAAAGTCAATAATACTTATGTGGTATCGACATCAGATAATGGCATTGGTTGCATATGTCTCTGAATGGACATATCTGTTCCAAGTTAGTTTCTCAATATTATTCTGAGGTGGCCTTTTTTCAACCATTATGCCCTCTCATATGTGTTGTAGATATGTTTTTTCTACTCATAATAACGTGAACCAAGAAAGAAAGAACTTTCATATCTCAACCCTTTGCAATGCGCACAAGAATATAACATAACCTATACTATTTTTGTGGTTGAGGAAATATCAAAAACTCTTAAAAGGCAATAAATGAATACACTTGGGCAATATCACTAATTCACTAAACAAAGTTTAATTAGCAACACTTCATCTACAAGATTTGAAAAATCAACAAATTAGGTTGACTGGAAGCCTCTACAATTAACAACACAATTGGTTTGATGAAAGTAATCATCATTCTCAACCAGAATCACTTTTACCAATTGACCAATTTGTTTATAGAATTAAAACATTAAAGCATCCTATAAGGATTTAACCACAACCAAACACAAAGTTATCAAATTAGTACTTTGTTAACTATGTTGGTAATCAGAATCACACACATGACCACATTTCAAAGCACATAGTAAGAACTCAATCATAAAAAAATGACATAGCTTACTAAGTATGTAAGTTATACTGCCAATTTAAACTCGAAAAAAAAAGAAAAAAAAAAGTTACCTTCAAATTGAAGACAAACCGAAACCCTATATTCAATAACCGACTTCTTCACCAAAATTAAATCAATAAAAACTAACCTTAAAAGGTGTATGAAGAACGTGGAGCTTTCAATTTCTGTAGCACCAAAATTAATATAACCTCGAATCGCAGTTATAATTTTGCTAAAATAAATGGCGGGTTATATTCCCCCAAATTTTGGTGAGTTACAGAAAATTATAGTTTACAAAACAAGTCCCCCGTTGTCAGTCTTTTCTACACTTACCACATTTTCTAAAATTATGTCTAAGTTAGGTGTAAAAGGTTAATAACTCGTAACTCTAATGGGCCACAACCGGTTGCCTTGTCATAATGTGGGGGGCATACATGACTCACTCAGCGGTTATGGCTATGAGGTGCCGAGGATTGAACCCTTGACCTTGTGTTCCACTCATTACCAACTGAGTTACAAGCCTTGGTATTATGTCTCACTAGCTTAAAATGTAAAATTGGTCAGCCTCGAGTTTTTAATGATGATTTGAGGTCTGCTTAGAAATTTAAAGCTTGATCGATCTCAAGTCGAGATTCAAGCCTGGTTTTTTATAACCCAAAATCTGGAATTGTAACCCAAAATCCGGACTGGACTGACTCAGTTGCCGGATCCCTTGGATTACACTGGTCGGATCCCTTTGGGAAGGGATCAGGAGGATCCGGTTGATCAGAGACCATATTTGTCTATAAATAATGAGTCATTTCTTCATTTTTCTTCACCACTTGACACATATATTATCTCTGTATTATTGTCTCTCTAACCTCAGATCTTAGGATCATCCATTTAGCTTTTTCTTTAGTGATTCTCTAGGTTTCTCTTAAAGGCGAGATCATGATATTTTGCATAGAAGACTCGCAACCTTGATGACAAGAGTTGCTAGGCTTCAATATCATCTTAAGACCACTGAAGTGACTCTTGTAGTTGATTCCTCTTTGTATCCATAGGCGTATTGTGATAATTGGTGTAGTCAGGATTGGTTCCTCCATTGTAAAGGAACCCGGTATTTAGCCTTGTACCGGATAAAGTGTAGGTGACGTAGGTTTGGTTCTACCTTGTGGAAGAACTCGGCATTTAGCTTTGTACCGAAAAGAATGTAAGCAACGTTGTGAAGGTTTCTCCGCCAAGATAAAGAGATTGTGGTGTAGTATTTACGAACTCTCGAGTTGGATACTCGGGGAGTGGAGTAGGGCAATGAAGGTGAACTTGTAGCCGAGCCACTATAAATATTCGTGTTATGGTTGTTTCTTTCTTTCTCTATCTCACATTATATTTTATCCATATCAAACTATCAATATCCATACTTCAAAAGGATTGAAATAAGTCGATCTAAAAGTTTTAAAATAAAGTTTTAATTGGAAAAACTATTTAACCCCCCCCCCCCTTCTAGTTTTCTACAGATCGAGCTCAACTTGTTTAAGTCAATTCGATTTTTGTTTGAGAGTTGATGGTGAATAGCCCATTAGTCGTCTTGTCTCATTACCTCAGTAAGCACTATTAACCGAGCTTGAGATTAGTCAAGCATTCACCTCTATTAACTTATAGAAGTCTGAGCTTGGCTCATGTCGAGATTTACTTTTCAGATCTCTTCTTGACCTCGGGCGGGTGCTACTCATTTTTAAGATAGTAGTAAGAATATTGAAAAAAGACGTAATGCTAAGTTTAATGAATCTTTGGGATAAAGTTGATAAACTTCAATATATGATAAATGTTAAGACCATTATTAATGAACATTCAGACCCGGATTTATGAACATCCAGATAGGAAGACCATTAAGATATGATGAACATCAAGATATGATCAACCATGATTGATGAATATCAAGATATGATGAAGCACATCAAGATATGACGAACCATGACCGATGAACATTCATACCATGATTGATGAACATGTATTAATGAATATTCAAACCATGATTGATGAACATTCGATAAACTTATGGCCAAGGTATTGCTAAAGATTTTGTATTAGTGAACCGATAAATATATCGTCATGTATTATCTCTTTGTATGAAAAGACTCTCGAACCCTAAATTAAAATGATACCCCCAATTCCCGACTGGTAGAAATTAGAAATAGCCAAAATCATTACCCCCCCCCCCATATCCTCAATCCAAGCATATCATCAACCACACTCCTTTTTTTCTTGAAGTCCGATAACGTCCGAATGTTCATTCCTATTGATCAATCTAATCCACCTTTTTCTCGCAATCCCCCACCCTCACATTTATAGATATAATCTTCATAACAAATGACTAAAAACGAAAACGAGAAAACCCATACCAAGACTAATGTGTATGATGGGCCTCCTTCCCATCCAATAGTGTTTTCCTTAAAGCTCTGCGCCCCTCATTCTCGTCTTCGGCTAAGACCCACGATGCTTCAATTATTTCCCCTATTTCCTTTACATGTTCCATATTTACCTTACATTTACTACTAACCACTTATTCCTTGTTACCACAACCAAAAACTATAAACCCCATTGCATTCGTTCTCAAAATCATAATACTCTTTAGACTAAGGGTGAGCAAGCCGACCGGATCGACCGGACCGACCAAAAACCGGACCAACCGAAGGACCAACAGTCCGGTCTCGGTATGGGGTTTTTCATTATTTCGGTCTCGGTCCGGCTTACAAACCGAACATTTAGCCTATGTGGACCGGACTAAGACCGGACCGACCACATTCGGTCTGGTCTCGGTCTAGGTTTTTACCTAACTCGGTCTTGGTCCTGTCCGGTCTTGGCTGGTCCGGTCCGGTTTTTAGACTGTGAACACCCTTACTTTAGACACATCTTAGACACTTTTTTGTTTTCTGCAAGACCCTCCACCCAGTTTCCACATCACTTCTATAGCTTTTGTGACGCCCATTCGACCTATCTTCTTGTTGATAGATGAGTCCTACCCAATCGTTTTCCTCGAATTAAAACACATTGCAACCTCATCTTCGTTAAAATGTAATAATCCGTTCGCACTCCTCATTTTCTTTGACCATACCAATTTATGTAAAAACATAAGATAATTTAGTTTTCATTTATGCGTCAAGTGTCATATTCTAAGATAACTAGCATATTAGTACAAAACTTATTTTAGGCGTCCAAATACATCAAATAAGATGAACATCAAATAAGCCACACGTAAAATGCTATATTATAGGACTTTTGTGTCAAGTGTCCTATTATGTTTAATAATAATAAAACCACCAATGTATAATCATCCTCTAAGATGCATGTAATAGGACCCACATATTAAGTGTCGTATAAAGTTTTATTTTAATAAGACCATTAGAAATAAGAGTCCTATAAACTTTGTTAGGTCACCATTTTGTAACATAAAACATATAATCTTTAGAGAGAGAAAGAGAGTAGAGAGAGAAAGTGGAAGGAACTCTTGAAAGATGAAATGAAATGAACTTTGATATTCCTAAGAGAACCAACACCCTCCTTGGAGGGTTTACATTACTATTTATAGGGTCTAGGTGTTTACACGAGTTTCCACTATTGTCAATATTGCCCCTTAGACTTTAGCAAAACATGTAAACATAAACTAAACTTATGTAAACATGAATAATACTTAACTAAACAATATACTAAAGCAACCTATTATAAAACTTAATGACCGAGACTTGATATTAATAAAACGTATTCCTAACAATCTCCCCCTAAGGGTCGGTCATCAAAGGTTGCGTGACGTCATCATCTTTGTCTTTCATCTTTCATCAAAGGTTGCGTGACGTCATCATCTTTGTCTTTCATCTTTGACATTCATAGCTCTTGACGTCTTCAAAAAATGATTAGATGGATAGTGATTCTTTGTTCATCAAGCTTTGTTCATCGTTGTTGATGTGATCCAATGATGTAAGTATCTGCCTTTAGTCACTCCTTTGCCTCTGATGGATTACCGCCTTTCCAACATGCTCATACATCTTTGATGTTGCTTTCATCACATAACTTCAGATCTTTGTCATTCAACTGTATGGAATCATTTTGACATAGAATCATTCTTAGACTTTTCTGCATCGATCTTTATTGAGAACCTTTTGTGGACTTTGAGATGTATGTATGAGCATGTGGAACCCGTGTCACGATGGTGGTTGTACCTGCATGAAATTTTGTTAGCAATAAACAACCAGTACTTACAGGTTCGGAATTAGAGATTGTTATCAGCATAGTGTGAAAACTCTCTCTAACCTTTACCAAGGCCGTTCCTAATCGGATACTCCTGAAGGAGCTTACACGGACATACAAAAGTACACCCACGATTAGGTGAGTCGCTGGAGATCACCCCACGACTGTAGACCATGTTGAGACCACCGCGAACACTAAGCGTAACCCAAAAGGAGTTACCGAAGTGACCTGCTGTCAGGGCTATTTGATGTTGACCCTGGCAGGATTTCCGTTCAATCATTGAGAAATACATAAGTAATTCCTCTCATAAACATTCTCGGCAGATTGCTAAGATCTGCATAGGAGTCGATAGTTTACAACTGGCATTCATTGATGTAGAATCACCAGTTGTAGGAATTTTAAGTGTTCCTAAGAGATCTTTGATGTATCTCGGGGCTCTAGAATCGATAAGTGCACATTTGGTTTCCTATGCGGAGGCATGGAACAGAGGGCCTCCTTTTCAATATCAACTATTTCTAAGAGAAGGTTGATAGATTTCACCGGTTCCCCGTGAGAATGAAACAAGCACCTTTTGAGAGATACTTGAGTGGCTAGAAGGTTTTAGTGCATTGCGTCACTGGGTCCATGACGACTTTGTTCTTCAATACCGGTGTTGTCTTAGTAACAACCAGTAGTAGATGAATTGAACCCGGTGTCTGCCCTAAGGTTGAACAAATGGAGGGCTATTTCTTTTCACCCTTTTCTTTACTTTTCTTTTTAATTCTTCAACCCCTTCTTTCCCTTTCATTCATTACTCCTTTTTTTTCATATCATACCTAAGGACTTCTAATTCTATCTATTGGTGTTGTCCCTGGGTAGATCCCTCCGGCTCTGGCGGATCATAGGACGGTTTTCCCTAACCTTAGTCAACCTTATATCTCCTCGACCAT
>LBNU01017550.1:10281-43977 GCA_014162995.1 Artemisia annua
TTTTTTTTCCTTCTTTTTTCGGACGGCAATTGTGGCTACATGGCCCCTAGCCCAGAAGGCGTAGCGAGCCCACACAACCAGGTTGGGTCTAGCCCAGAGGGTGGGTCTAGCCCAGAAGGCAATGTACCGCTAGACCAGAGGCCCATTGGTTACACAAAGTTTTATCAGACCATTAAAGTAAATGAATTATCTTACTTGAACATGAAATGTGATTTATGATATAAAACAGATTCAAAATCGAGTTAATTTCATATGAAGTACAAAGGCAATAACTTTTGATTCGTTTATAGTTACGTGTATACTTTATATGTACATAAGGCTAGATGATGTATGTAACAAACATGCCATAAGTGTTTTCCCAACTCTTAGGGCTATATTTTTTCGTTAACGCTTGAGTTCAAATATTGTTTTGTTTTAGGTTGAGTTTTCTTCTTACCCAACTGAATCTTGTTATTGCCTCGTATAGGAGTATACTAACTTTAGGAGACACTCCATATCAATTTGTTTTTACATACCAAAAAGCGAACAAAATAACCTGATTCATACTCTTCAAACCAATTGCCCGATTGTCATCTTTTTCAAGACATGTTGAAACTCAAGAACCCCGACCAGTGGACAAGAATCATACCATCGACTATCACCACGAAACTCTCCACAACATTAGTCTTTGATTTAAACGGCAAGTGTGGTTTTTTTTTAATAATTGTGGTTACCGAATTTTTAGCCATCTAATTCACAGAGTTTGAACTCAGCACCACACATAATCAAATATAATAAAACTCTCATTTTCAGTGTTATGCACAAAACAATATAATACAAAAGGACTAAATATACATAATCCAAAACCAACACACCACATTTGTTACTTGACTCATAATCAAGACACCATTTCACAAATCCATATTAACTCTATATACTATGGGAGGAGAAATAGGTACTCGAGCCAGATTAAAAAATTGAACTCAACTTTAAATATTCGTTTTATATAGTCAGGGGATGAGATGGGGCTTCGTGCCTCAGTAAAAAGATACATAGTATGAGATACAAATGAAATATTCGGATTAAAAAAGGTACAACCAGTATAATTAAAAAAAGAAACTTTACAAAACACACCCTTAACTTTTGAATATTTACAACTTTTTTATATAAAAAACTTCATATATCAAATATCTAATAACTCTCTAGCGGTTTTTTTAATAAAAAAATAACTGGAAAAAAGGTCTCTCGATAACGAGCAAAACAAGCCCAATATTGATATATTTTTGACGTACGCACGGTTTTATAAAAAATGTTGAAGTTTAATACGTATATATATAGTTTTTAAATAAAAGTATTTTCAAAATACACCCTTAACCTATCAAATAACTTTTAAAATTATCCTAAACTTTTTCCAAACTATATGGGCCAAAGACATACAGCTGTATAAAAGTTTATATGCGGTATAATTCTTTTGTTTATATAGCAAAGTTTATTTACCAAATTACACTATATTACATTTATCAGGGTACTAAAGCCCAAATGCTTTGGCCCTTTTTATTTTGCTCGGGTATTTGGAGGCCCATATGTGTGTTGGTGAAAGTGGTACCCGACCCTGCCTATTCACAATCACTCACGTTTCCTTCTTTAGACAAGGATCCGGCTGGGTCTTGCTTCACCGCCGGTTGCCCTGAATCCGAACCAAACAAGAGGGCGTTTACTGTTGTGCTACAGTTGCCTGTGAGGAGGGCAACAGTAGAATGCTTTTTTTATTTCCTTTGGTGTTATTTTGGTGCCAAGTGCTCCCATGCACAGTAGCTGAGGCCCTTATATCCATGGATTTCTTTTTGTTAGGTAGATCAGTTTTTTTTAGAAGCAAAAAAACACCTCATCCAGATCGAAAGGCGATTTTAGGTGCGATGTCCTAATTTTTTTTCCTATTCGATGTCTTCGTTTGTGATTTTCATAATTGGTCTCATTTAATGTGTTATTAGGGTTTTTGTTTAGGTTTCTGCCTCATTTAATTTTGAGTTATTAAGGTTATTAAATGGTTTGGGTTATTAGATTTCACATTCTACAGTGAACGGTTTGCTTATATCCATATATTTGTGGTTCTGGATTCTTCATATTCCAGAAAACATCTCTGAATCTACGAACTTCCAGTAGGCATCCAAAAAAGGTTTGGTTTTTATTTATGGTGATTAATGTTAGTTTAATTTTAGGGTTTTACATTTGTATGATTTTTTTTTATTTAATTTTTTGTTAACAAATTAGGTTTTTATGCTTTTTTTATCTATTTTTTTTAACAAATTAGGGTTTCGTTAATTTGGGGGTTTGGTTGATTTCTTTTGTAGGATGCGTTGCTGATGATGTTTGCAACAAGCCCTTTTGAGGTAATTGTTTTCATCTAATTCATGTGTTTTTGATCAGATTATATGTTTATCATGCTTGGTAACTTATTTAATTTAAATGGATTTAGATAGAGATGGCAAAAAAATCCGAATCCGACGGAGAATCCGATACCCGACCCCGATTTGAACGGGGAATCCCCGAGTTGACCGGGTATAGGGATGGGGATGGGGAATCCCCATTACTCAAAAGCGGGTATGGAGGCGGGGATGGTAATACCCTCGGGTCCCCGTACCCGTCCCCGAATATCTTTTATACATGAATAAAATTATATACTTGTATAATATTTAAAATCTTCTCAATTAATAGCTAATATACTCATGTTAATGGTCGTTGTACCTTTGCATGTTGGATTAGTTCGCGTTTTTGTTTCCAATTGTAGTCGTTTTCGTACTTACAATAAGTCGTACTCTTTACTATGTTTTGTCGAATGCTTGAACTTAATCTAATGAATGAATTTTGTTTGCGTTTAGTATGGTTGCACCATTTGAAATCTATTTAAAATGTCAATTATGTAATGGGGAAAAAAATCCCCGATTCCCCATTGGGGATCCCCGTTCACCATAGGGATGGGGATGGGGATGCAATTGTGACCCCCGACGGGGATGGGGATGGGGATGGGGATAACTATCTAACTTCGGGGATGGGGATGGTATCAACCATTCCCCGCATACCCGGCCCCGTTGCCATCTCTAGATTTAGATGGGTTATAAAATCAGAAGCTGTGATTTGGAATGGCAGGGATGGATGAAAAAAAAACTAATGTGTTTGGATCTTGGATAAAAACAAGTATATTTGGATGTATAAAATTTGTTCTGAAAGTGGTATGTAAAATATAGGCCTTAGCGTATGTGTGTGTCGGTGCAAATAAGCGTGAAATTTCATGTGAAGCTGATTATTGATTGTTGACATAAGTTCTGAAAGTGGTATGTAAAATATAGGCCTTAGCGTATGTGTGTGTCGGTGCAAATAAGCGTGAAATTTCATGTGAAGCTGATTATTGATTGTTGACATAATTGCAGCCATAGGACGGCAGCACATTCCGTATTTGTGTTTGCAACCATGGTGACCTAGGCTTGGCTGTTTTGGTTCGCACCACATATGTGTGCAAACTTGGTTACCTAAGGTTTGTTTTTCTAGGTAAGTGTAGTTCGCCGAAAAACGTACCTTGGCGGGGTAACCACATGGTTGCAGCCATGGCGTTTTACTGGTACCACTTCCATTGTCGCTGATCTGATCCTGCTTAAAATTGACCCGTTTTTTGGGTTGGTTGTTCTTTATATTTATCGTATCTGATTAAAATCGAGTATGCATGATCAATGTTTCTGAGGCAATGATGAAGAGGTGTTTCGCCTATTTAATGCCTAACACATACATACAGGCAATGATGATAAGTATCTGTGTTCAAACTCTTTATGACTTTGATTTAGCAACACCGGTATCTTGGCGGGGCAACCTTACCCGATTGGTGGTTGCAGCCATGGCCGGTGCTCGGTTTTGCTCCTATATTTGCAAGCCTATGTTATTTCAACATGATTACTTTGGCAGCGTCAGTCTCTTGGCGGGCCAGCCTTACCCGAGTGGTGGTTGCAGCCATGGCCAGCGCTCGCCTTTCTGAGCCATTACGTGATGATCATCCTGTTGCGCTACAGATGTGAACGTATGTATGTATGTATGTGTTTTTAGAATAAGAAAGAAGAATCTCAGAATGATTCTAATGGTAAACGGTATGCCTATTTGCTTTGTCTGATTGTTTTTGTTCTGCTACATGTTTATTATTGCCATATGCAGTTTCTGTGATAGTCGTTGGTTGCGAGTAGCCGTTAGTTGGTTGGTCGGATATACAGTCGGTTGATCAGAGAGGGTGAGAGGCAAATGTGAGAGACGTCGGAACTTACCCGGATTGTGGGATTGTATAGTTTAAGGGGCCTGGACTTGGCTCCTTTATTTCTGTTTGTTTACTTTGTCTTAAAATGGCACATAAACCATTTTAGAGTTGCATAGGTTAAAAGATTTATGAACAAAATAGATTCTTATAGCAAAAATACTGATCCAAGTCAACCAACCTTTCGTCACTTCTGCTTGGCTAGGATGTTTTCACAGAACTGACAACTCAGAACACCCATAACAAAGACTTAATTAATATATAGAAGCATTTGATACCTTATCAATATGCATGGGTGGTAGAGAAGTAAAAGCCAATAGAGCATTGCTGCCGTAGATTTGGGTGCCATTAAGGAAGTCAACAGGTAGGCCAAAAAAGGAAGTCAATGGGTGTGTTTGGTTTTGTATACTGTAAATTATTAGGTGTGGTTTCTGCAACTGCATTTTTATCGGTGTTTAGGTCTGACAACCGCAAATGTGCAGCTTTAAGGTGTGTTTGGATATGCTTGCTGCAACTGTTTTCTGTAGCAGTTTAAGGTGTGTTTGGGTCAATTTGCAGCAGCGGTTAATGGGTGGTTGCATATGCATGTACCAACAAAATAAGGGATGTAGTATGTGCATGGGCCGTTTAGATATGCCTCACTAATGGGGGTATAGAAAAAAGACTATAATGACCGATAGTGTTGTAATAGTCTGTCTTCGTGTAGCATTCGTTAGTCCTTCCATTTCTTTAAGTCTATCATCATAATTATTACTTTTGCTATGCAAAAAATGCTTTCCTTTGTATTTAAAAATAAGCTTTAAAAAACGTCCCAAGTGTGTCTCTGATTTTTTTCATTTATTTTTATTTTTACTTTTATTATTATTTTTTTTTATTATTTTTTCTTTGTGGTGGGCTACTGCCATATTTAAAGTAAGTTACTTGGTTTAAGATCCTACCCTTTTACTTATTTTGTATGAATATGTTTATTTTTTACTTTGGTATTTATGTTTTTATTGTTTTTTATGTGGTTTTTTACAGGGAGATTTGAAGGAAGTTGATGTTTCGGATCAGTTGTGTTCATATTCGATAATGCATGTTCGACAATATTGAAAAGCAGGAAGGTTCCACTATTCACATATCTCATTTAGCTGAACCAAATATCCATGTCTGATTTGTCACTATATTCATGATGGTCTTCTGGTATTGCTTTTGTAGACATGCTACTGAAATGTCAAGGGTATATGACAAAGCAAGAAAGAAGGTTGAGACAGATTTGGAGATGGTCGGGCCAGAATTAATTAATGCTGTGGTTTTTGAGTTATTAAGGACGCAATGATTGTTAGGTGGCGATTATCTGGAAATCGAAAAAACAAACGATTGACAACCTTATCAATGACTTCAGCCCAACCCAAAAGACAAATAATTGTGTTGCTTTATAAAGAAATAAACAACAACAGGTATGTGTGTATGAGAGGCTGTTGTTGTGCTTAGGAGCATCTTTTTATTTGTCAGATGTTTTACTTTTTCTTTGAATCTGAGGGTCAGAAAACATGCCAGGTTGTTATCTGCTTGACTGGAGGTCCACGATGTAGCAGTGAGGTTGCACTCTTTTATTAAAATGGCCCTTTCAAAATTGAGCGACTCAATGGATTTAGTTACAACTCTGGTAAACGAGACATTTGTCATGATGAGCAGGGTGTAAGTGCTGACTTATATGATTTCTTACAGGTTAGTGTTGTGACTCGCTATTCACTCATGCGCTTTTCTTACTCAAAAACTGTTTGGCTACTTTTTTGCGCAGAAGTAATAGTCATTGTGTTATATATCAGGCCTTTTTCAAAGAGCATCCGGCTTTCGTTGTTGGAGTCCAACAAGGAGACAAAGCTAAGGAAGGGATCCACATTAACCTCCAGGTATATTTTTTGCTTTATAGACTCCTGTATTGAAATGCCTCAGTTTTGTTTTAGTCTTTTTACGTTTTTTTTTTTTTTTTTTTTTTTTTTTTTTTTTTTTTTTCTTTTATGTACGTGTGCGATGTTGAACTGTTCTTTTACATGGTTTTTAATAGACATACAACATTTTGGACAGGCAATACCTTCGCTTTCGACTGTAGAATAAGGGAGTCATCGCTTTCGACATACAACATTTGTGTGTCAGTGTTGAAAACCATCGCCTTCACAAGTCGATAGCTTTACTCTCTCATTCATGGAATGCATCTTCATCGGCTAATCGAACCACCACCAATCTTAAGGTCCTTTTCTTACCACCTAATTATTGGTATGTCTATAATCATAAATATGAACTTCTCAAGTTTAGAGTTTAAATAATGCGTACATGCATTTGTTTATAGAGGGAAAAAAAAACCTTTTCTAAACCATTTGCATCTAATGGGCAGGCGAACCCTGGATAAAAGTTGTGCTATGTCTAAGGACAGAGTGTAAAAATGCTGTGCTCAACATCCGAATAAAACGTAATCATTGAATTCATCTTTTTACCCTGAATTTGCCAATTACTTGCGTTTTTACTCTGTATATATGTTATGAAATGAGTCGTTATGAGTTTTTAACAGTGTTTTTTAGTTTGCAATAGGTTGTCTGCAGTCACGGAGATTAAACGTTACAACCACATGCCTTGGTGAGTATTGTAACTCGGATATTTAATTCTTATTGTGACTTCAAGAAGTCAAATCAGATAATATATACTCATTACTTATGTTGGGGATAGTGATCCAATTTTACATTTAACCTCAAAGATAATTAAACAACTTTTAATCCCTTAAATATCTATGCTCACTGATTTATTTGGTACAATTTGTTGTACTGATCCGATTCATATTTCTGATGCAGGATAATAAAGTAGATATGTATGAGCTCAAAAAATGTCAACAGATTATAGCCTGACCAAACAGTTAGCCATCAAAGGTCTTATGCCCAATTGCTCATGCTCAGATTATCTTTACACGTTTTAAATATCAGGTAAAACTGACTTCTATTTTACCTATTTGAGGGTGAATCATTAAAAGAATTCTATGTGGATATCATAAAATGGGGTGTTGGTTGGATAAATGATAGGCTAAAACATATTGTTTTTAAATTAGTCGTCTTTATTGTTGGTAGACCTGGGTTGACCCCACAAACACTTATCACCACTGTGTAGTGCATTGAAGATGATTACACACTTTGATTACTAGAATGACCATCCAAACAAATGACTACAGCAATTTAGGAATTTCTACATGTTAGTATACATTTTGGCCAATTTCAACTCCTTTGACCAATTCCAGTTGTAGTTAAAGGTCTTATGCCCAGTTGCAGGTAAACCGTTTTACCAACATGTACAACAAAAGTTTGTTTTCAGTGTGTATTATTAGACCAATGAGATCTAACACTTCCGCTTCCTTATTATGGAAATAAACTGTTTCGAGTATATGTTCAGATGTTGCATAGTTGATTAAACTATTCATATGTTTATTCTGAGTTTGATATCCTTAAAATGCTTAAAGTTCAAAAATTAAAAGGTATTGATTTATCTTTTCATTCTATTGTTTGGTGTATCTTTGCTGAAATAATGGGATCATTGAATCATCTCCTGAGTAGCAGAGGGTAAAACCATTATTAAATTGATTTATACATAATGACCGTTCCGTCTTGACATGTCAAGTTTGTGACTAAATTAACTTATTTAAACAACAGAAGCTCCAAAAATGAAGGCATCAGCAAAACCAGCTGCAACCAATAAGAAAGCCACAATCACTGAAATTTCGGATGAAGATGAAGCTATTCAGATGAGTGATGATTTGGACTTTGAAGTAGTAGCACCACCTGAGAAGGAAAACAAGGGTAGTGGGAAACCACCAGCAGCTAAGCCATCACAAGGAAGCAGCAAAGGAAAGACGTGCACGTGCCGGGAAGAATGAATAACAAATATGACGTCATTGAGGAAGATGCATCAATGGGTGTTGGGGAATCAGCTGGTGAAATTGCAGCACCAAAATCTGGACCACAAAGGGCGAACAAGGATGATAAATTGTCAAATGTTAATAGCATACTAATATAGCGACAAGAGTGCCAAAAGGATGAGTTGCAAATTGCAATCACAATGTCTGGTAGACACAGTTTATATTGTACAACATCTTTTCTGTGGTAGGAAAACATCGTAACACTGTACCGTTGTTATTTTGATGAGTGTTTTAATAGTAATTATGCTATATAGTATACAGTTAGAAACAAGAGTATGTTGCACTAAAAGGGATATTTGGTTGGTATAAACAACAGCATGTCACTCTTGCAATTCTTAAATATTGTTTATACCACTCCTAATTTTGCAACACTTCCTAAGCCTTCTTTGGCAAAACATCCCGCGGCAACGCGCGGGTGATCCAACTTGTATATTACAAATATCATACGTACGCTTTTATAAAAAAAAATAAAAAATTGAGATTTAGCATATATTTCTTTTAAAAAAAAACAAAGATATCTAGAAATTTTTTAATAATAAACATATAACCGAGCATGCCGCATATTACGAAAAAAACGAGCCCGAAACTTTAATTAAAAGAGTTTGTGAAATTTGGTGCAACACCCCGCCGCAACGCGGCGGGCGCGTTATACTTGTTTCCATCTATGGATAATCATTGAATACATATAATAATAATAATATTATAATAATAACCATGAATAAAATTCAACTCTCACAATCATATTCCCATATAAAAACACAAACACCCATCACCAAACAGATATTATAAGTTTCTCATTTCATTATTTTTCTTAATGTCACTCTGATAGTAATAAGTTGACTATTGAAGTAAACCACCACAATGGCTGGAGGAGCAATGGTTGATGGAAAAGGCGGCGCTAGGGCAGAGCTTTATGAACATAAGATAACCTCGTACTTTGTTTTCGCATGTATCTTTGCTGCTCTTGGTGGATCTTTGTTTGGTTATGATCTTGGTGTCTCTGGTTAGCCTTTCTACCACCTTTTTTTTTTTTTTTTTTTTTTTTTTTTTTTTTTTTTTTTTTAACTTTTCTCATAATTTATAACACTTTAGTTTGATAACGGTCTATATGTAATAAGCAGTCTCTTTACCCTCGGGTTTATCAAAAATAGGGTATGATCTGTCTACATTCTACGTCCATCCTCGCTCAGGATTGGGTATTGATGTTATTGTTGTCAATCATAATTTATAACGGCCGTTTATTTTACTATTTTAGTTTGTTTCAAAACAAGTGTTTATTTGTGGGGTTTCGGATAACTCCGAATCACATGGATTATTTTTGGATAGTGTATAATATGGTAACAATATCTCGATTTTTATGAAATGAACCTTGTCATAAAAGCTTATGTTACAAGTCTTGTTTAAGTTTTAACGAAATGTTCACTTTTATTAAGCCACTTAAAACTGTAATAATTGCATTTATTTATTTATTTTATACGTTAACATGTACATGGTACTAGTATTATGGAACGGTTTACTTTATCATCGGAAAAGCATTTTAAGTTGCCGGGAAATATGTTACTATTGTTAGTTTGTTTTCATATTATATAAAGATGTTGACTTGGTGAGTTGTTATGGGTTTAGGGATATTTTAGTAATTTGTCTCGTACTGCATGTGGGTTGTGTTTTGTTTGGTGATACCTTTGTTTTCTTGATACTCTGTACTTTTGTCAGTGGATCTAACGAGTTGTGAGGGTATTTTGGTAAACTTAGATAACAACAATGTTTTTCTTTTCATTGGTTAGAAAATCTATATCTTTGTGTTTGGTGTTTGTCAATATATTAATTTAAGAAAATATGAGTTAATATACTCCCTCCGTCCCATATTTATAGTCCACATTTTCTTTTCGGGTTGTCCCAAAATAATTGTCCACTTTCCATATTAAGTAAAAACTAGAGAATCTAGTGGAGGAATATTCCATTTTGGTGGTTGAAAATTAAAGTGCCCCACTTTTATTAAATTTTGTGATTTCTCTCTCATGACAATAATTTTGGGACGGAGGGAGTACTATTTTAGAATTTGTTTTTTATTCGAGTTTTTTTTATTAGTTCTATTTTTAGCCGAAGTCCAGTGATTTATTATTATGTACGCAGTAGTAGCAATAAGAATAAACAAGAAAAACTTTCAATAGACATCTATAATATAACAATTTACGAATAATTGATTTGATTATTATATATTATATGATCTTTTATTAGGATATAATTTGTGGATAAAGTTTGAAAAACTTACTATTAAACTCTATCTTTCAAGTGAAATGAAGACAAATTCTTAGATAATCATTGACTATTAGTGTTATTGCCAAATTCAGTACAGATAAACATAAGCTAAATTACTTTTTTGATCATTTAAATAAGATGAGTTATCTACTCAAAACTTAATTCATGGTTCCATAGAGTTCACATGTTTGCCTTATCAAGTTGACACTAAAAAAGTAAGATTATCATGAACTACAGCTATATATGCATGGACTACAATTACAATCATACAAAGCATATGCTGTTTTCATCAACTCCAAATAATTTATTAAACAGACTGGTCCTACTTTTAGACAAAATAACAAATATTGACTTTAAAGTCACACAGCCAAAATTGACTCAAGAAAAGTCAAAGATAATAGGAGAAGTTAAGAAGAAATATTGTTAGGTCGAATAATTGATTTTGATTATTTTATATTATTATATGATCTTTTATTAGGATGTAATTTGTGGATAAAGTTTGAAAAACTTACTATTAAACTCTATCTTTCAAGTGAAATGAAGACACATTTATTAGATAACCATTGACTATTAGTGTTATTGCCAAATTCAGTATAGATAAACATAAGCTAAATTACTTTTTTGATCATTTAAATAAGATGAGTTATCTACTCAAAACTTAATTCATGGCTCCATTGAGTTCACATGTTTGCCTCATCAAGTTGACACTAAAAAAGTAAGATTATCATGAACTACAGCTATATATGCATGGACTACAATTACAATCATACAAAGCATATGCTGTTTTTATCAACTCCAAATAATTTATTAAACAGACTGGTCCTACTTTTAGACAAAACAACAAATATTGACTTTAAAGTCACACAGCCAAAATTGACTCAAGAAAAGTCAAAGATAATAGGAGAATTTAAGACAAAGAAATATTTTTAGTTTTAATCCTCTAACTATCTAACATACACATAATGACCCCTCAAAATACTTGCATTGATGATCTTTCAGGTGGAGTAACATCTATGGACTATTTCTTGAAGGAATTCTTTCCCAAAATATACAGAAGAAAACAAGAACATCTTAAAGAAACCGATTACTGCAAATACGACAACCAAATCCTCACTCTTTTTACCTCATCGCTTTATTTCGCTGCTCTAGTTTCCACCTTTTTTGCATCCCATGTCACTAGGAATAAAGGTAGGAGAGCTAGTATTCTCTGTGGTGCTGTCAGCTTCTTCGCTGGAGCGATCATGAACGCTGCAGCACAGAACATTGCAATGCTTATCATTGGTCGGTGCCTTCTTGGTGTTGGAATTGGATTCGGTAACCAGGTAGGTGTTCAGTTAGGATTGCTACTTAAACATTTGTATTTGCTTGTTACATTTTGAGCCTCAAAGATTAAATATATAATGGTTTCTTGGTTATGCAGGCGGTTCCTCTTTACCTGTCGGAGATGGCTCCAGCGAAGATCAGAGGGAAAGTGAACCAGTTGTTTCAGTTGACAACTTGTTTAGGTATCTTCATAGCCAATTTTATAAACAATGCAACTGAGAAACACTCATGGGGATGGCGGTTATCACTCGGGTTAGCTGCAGTTCCAGCAACATTAATGTTTGTTGGTGGATGGTTCTTGCCCGAAACACCAAACAGTTTAGTAGAACAAGGAAGATTAGAAGAAGGACGAAGTGTCTTGGAAAAAGTTAGAGGTACGAAAAATGTTGAAGCTGAATTTCAAGATCTTCTTGAAGCAAGTGAGGTTGCAAAAGCAATCAAACATCCTTTTAGAAACCTTCTCGAGAGGAAGAACCGACCTCAATTGATCATTGGAGCGTTGGGTATACCAGCATTTCAACAACTCACAGGGATGAACTCTGTATTGTTTTATGCGCCTGTGATCTTTCAAAGCCTGGGGTTTGGTTCTGGCGCATCTTTATGGTCATCGACCATCACTAGTGGCACGCTTGTTGTTGCCACATTCATTTCAATGGCGTTTGCTGATAAATTTGGTAGACGAGCACTCTTTTTGGAAGCTGGCGCTGAAATGATCATCTGCATGGTAATCAATATCACTCTAGAACCACATAATAGTTAAAAGCGTATCTTTTTTTTTTTCTGTTTTTTTTTATTTTTTTTTTTATTTTTTTATTTTTTTTTATTTATTTATTTTTTTTTTTATCGTGCCAGAGTTCTTGTTACTATTTCTATGTTCTTGAGAATCTTGATTCCTTTTCTTGATTTTCAGATAGCTGTGGCTGTAACTCTAGCTCTCAAATTTG
The DNA here is from genome assembly GCA_014162995.1 of Artemisia annua. Taxonomy (NCBI): domain Eukaryota; kingdom Viridiplantae; phylum Streptophyta; class Magnoliopsida; order Asterales; family Asteraceae; genus Artemisia; species Artemisia annua. Next base: position 23,018 of record LBNU01017550.1, read on the forward strand.
GACAAGGAGTCGAGCTACCAAAAGGAATCGGGATTTTTCTCGTGATAATGATCTGCATTTTCGTTTTAGCTTATGGGCGATCATGGGGACCATTAGGATGGCTAGTTCCAAGTGAATTGTTCCCATTAGAGACAAGATCAGCTGGTCAAAGTATTGTGGTTTGTGTCAACATGTTTTTTACGGCTTTAGTTGCACAATGCTTCCTCGTGTCCCTATGTCACCTCAGATACGGCATTTTCTTGTTGTTTGGTGGGCTGATTGTTGTCATGAGCATCTTCATCTACTTGTTCTTGCCAGAAACTAAACAAGTTCCGATTGAAGAGACTTATTTGCTGTGGCAAAATCACTGGTTTTGGAAATCTTATTGTGCGCCGGAAGATCATTCTAAAGAAAAAGGAATGAAACCTGTCTAACTGTCTATAATTTTTAAGGTTGCTTTTTNAGACAAGATCAGCCGGTCAAAGTATTGTGGTTTGTGTCAACATGTTTTTTACAGCTTTAGTTGCACAATTCTTCCTGGTGTCCCTATGTTACCTCAGATACGGTATTTTCTTGCTATTTGGTGGCTTGATTGCTGTCATGAGCATCTTCATCTACTTGTTCTTGCCAGAAACTAAACAAGTTCCGATTGAAGAGACATATTTGTTGTGGCAAAATCACTGGTTTTGGAAATCTTATTGTGCGCCCGAAGATCATTCTAAAGAAAAAGAAAGACTTCTAGTCACACATTAAATAAAAGAGGGAATTTTGGGGGAAGATGCATCTATATTTGTATGTTGATGTGCTTTCGTAATTACAAGTTTTAAATTTATAAACAGGATTAGCTATCAAGGAACAAAGCACATACGGCAAGTATACCCGCCCGTTTGTAGCAAGATATATCGGTAAGTCGAGATCGTTCGCAAGGATTTTTGTGTTTCTATTATGTCTAGAATCAAATGCAATTAGTCAAAATAGCAAGCACAAGAAATAAAAGCAAGCGGTAACGATGATGATGATTTCAAGATGAGAAATGATACATGGACCTAATTGTGGACCTAATCGTGGACCTAAAAACACGTGGCATCATCCTGATGGCTGCAGACAGGGACCCACTTATTTTAAAACCCGTCAGGATGATGCCACATACTTTTAGGTCCATGATTAGGTCCACAATTAGGTCCATGTATCATTTCTCTTTCAAGATATTAAAACTACACGTGTTTGAACTAGTTTGTATACTTGGTTTGCTAAATAGGGACAATAAATATGACAATAAGACGTGAATCCAGTCTATTGTTTTTAAAACATATAACCCTCGTCAAGATCATATAATAATGAAAACAAGCTTTAAGATCAATCAACCAATTCATGACTAACTCTTTTTAGGAATTACAATTTGCGGTAGTTTCACAAATTCACTAGCAACCACACTAAAGTTTCTTGTTTAATCAAACTACTTAGGAAACGGTCAATACAAAAGGTAGCTGATCATAGACAAAATGCTATAATTAGTTGAATATTAGTTACCCTTTTGACCTATGACACTATTACCAACCAATCTAGTTTGATAAACAACTATCAGATGAAACATAAGAACAATTGGTTCATAGTATTATGTTGAAATTGATTAAAAACATGTTGTCACAACTAAGCAATCCTCGTATCATAGCCATCATCCAAACAAGTGCATAAAGGCACTATCCAGTCATAGCAAACAAAGTCACAATCACAGAAAGTTTGATGCTAGAAAACATGATTAAAGGTCTTACAAAAGTATAATAGAGATTACAAATGATAATGCAATGATGCCTCAAAGATCGGTGATGATTCCTTGATGATTTTGACCTTGGAATTATGTGTTCTTGATCCACCATGCTCTTGCGATTTTTCTATGGTTTTAAGGCTGGGAAACGACTTAGATAAGTTGGTTGAATAATGAGATAAATAATTTGATAATGAGATATCACACCCCATCTATCACAGAAACGCGAAGTGTGACGGATGGAATCGTCATAACACATTGATATAAGATAATAGAGAATTCACTAAATGAAAATCCACACAAAATGTCATGACGACACTCGACACAAGTGGAGACTTGTATCATGGTCATCACTACCACGACAAACATAGTTGTCACACCCACAAAATGTTGCAGCGGAAAGGTAACCGGGGGTGTGACTTCATAGCACAAAGTCACCAGGTATAAAGAATGACCTCTACATGAGTAGTTTGCAAAGTTTACATTTGATAAAGTAGAAAAGTTTTAACAAGTACAAGTTTTACAAGTACACATCACAAATGAAAAATATTTTACATTCACATCGAATGTCAAGACAATGCTAAAAATCTCCATGATGGAATGAATGCAGGTTGTAACTCTATGAATGATGTTCCAATGCATCGCAAGCTAGTCAAACCAAACACCTGAGAAATACACACTCAAATGTCAACATAAAGTTGGTGAGTTCATAGGTTTAAGTATTTGTAAAAGCGGACCATGAGATTTAATGTTTGTTTGACCCTTGCATTTGGTCATGAACGTGTAATAGTTTGACAGGTACATTCGGTCATGTATTTACATAGCAGTTTGACTAGTTCATTCGGTTATGTATGGATAACTGGTTAAAGTATTTGTGTCTGTACGTAAAAGTAAGCAACGTATTCTCACCTCGATTATTTCAAAATAAGTGTAAACAATATAAAAGCAGGGCTATGAAACTTACCTCAAATGGTCAAAGTAATCGAGAAATTGTAACGTAAGATAATCAACCGGGAATCCTAACGTGACCTAGAAATATAATTTGTTTTAGTGAATATGCAACTTGTACTATATGCTTATGAGTTTTATGATGTTTTAGCACCATTATATACTTGTAGTGAGGTTTTATGACACAAAACGTATTAAAACGCAAGTTTCACTTTTTAATATTAAGTTTTCAAAATCTGAAAATGAGTTTCATTCAAGTTTAGCGGGTCTTAAGTTCTTCGTCTCTTATTTGTTTGGGGCATTCCGAGTTCCGGTGTCTAGTATATCGCGAGGGCTTTAAAAAGTTCAACTACCGCTCCCAATGGTTCTAAGTCTATGGCCCTCGTAAATACGTGTCAAGGCTGTTAAAATTCATAATATCAGACCTATAGTTTCGAGGCCGTAGCTCCTTCGATATTTATCACAACGACTCGATTTTTCGGTCTACAGAACGGTCTAAGAGTGCTCTACAGTAGCTATTCACATTATTTATACATAACTAGGCCTTAGGGTAGTTGTTTTTCCAATTTGCAAATAGTACTTAGATTTGTCTCGGTATTGAGTAACTTTTTCATGTGATTTATTAAAAATACCAAATCAAATCCAAAAATTATACTCCCTCCGTCTCAAAATTATAGTCCACATTTTCTTTTTTGAATGTCTCAAAATAATTGTGCACTTACCTTTTTAAGTAAAAACTAGAGAATATCTTAGAGGAATATTCTCTTTGAGTGGTTGAGATTTATAGTGGTCTCATTTATATTAAACTTTGTGATTTCTCTCTCATGACAATAATTTTGAGACGGAGGGAGTAACATATATGTAGGTACATAAAAATATCTAGGTTGGGTTTGTAGGTCGAAGCATGCGACTGAAATTTGGGGACAAAAACTGTGATAACAAGGTTAACTTAATTCAAATTTCCTCAACACTACAAGCATATATAAGTGCTATAATATGATTATGGCATGCATATACATGTATGAAAATAAGTACAAAAGAGTTCTTGAAGCTTACAAAAGGATGGTGAGTAATTAGTGCCAAAAAACCGAAAGACTCTTAATTAAAACCCAAAATTAACACACCAAGACCCTAACTTTAGATACCCTTAACTAATATCCTTGTAAGATACTTGGACCAAGCTCAATAACCCTTGTCCTAAACCCTTCTAGCTGCTGTGTTTTAGAGAGGGAAANAAAGATATGTTGGTGTTTGATTTGGTTCAAATGAGAGTGGTTTGGTGTTGGGTTCATATAGAGGTAATTAGGGTAAACTTTGAATCTTATTTCCAAGCCTTTTGCTTTTGTCACAACAAATATTTATTGGGTGTTTCTTGGTTGTGGTGTGCTGTATATAGGAGTCCAAGGAAAAAGAAAGAAAAGTTGCCTTTAGATGCTAAGTTTACATGGTTTCCTATGGTATCAAAACTTCGCAAATTGTGAGGTGTGTATTTTTAAGCAACAAAAGAGAAATGTTGGTGTATCCACATGTGTCTTTGAGCGGCAAGGGATGAGGGGAGTTTAAAAATTTTGTAGTTTTTGTATTTTGTATATATTATGTGTATTTGTATGTAGAATTAGGAAAAGTGATGACCGTATGCATGCATGCATGACAAAAATGTAAAACGTAAATTTTTTACGTAAAAGTTTATAAATCAAAAATATAAAAATTAACGACTACGCGTCAAATAAAATATAGAGGTGAAATTATGAAACGTAATATTTACTAAAATAGATATTGACCTGAAAAATGTGGGTTATTATAGTCTTCCCCCGTTAAAAGAATTTTGTCCTAAAGTTCAGTTTGTGTTGGCTGCCAAAGTGATGTCGGTGAAGAGGTGTAGGTACTTCCCCATTCCCAAGTGGACTCAGGATCTCTTCAAGAATTCCAGCAAAACTTGACGATAGGAATTCGGCTCTGCTTTAGTTGCTTAACTTCTTGATTCATAATCTCCGACTTGTACGTCTTTAGGACCCTAATCGTACGACAAAACCACTAATCGTGACCACACTGGTCGGTGGGTCGTTGTGTTTGGGGATGGCTATTGACGTAACTCGACTCGTTGGCTCAGGAGCAGTGTAGGATGAGGCTGACTGTACATGATAAGGTTGGTGTAAAAGTCTACTTGGATACTGTGTTCACTAATACGAATGTCCATGAATTGTTTATACACACAAGATTTTTCTTTTCAAATACATAAGTGAAAAGTTCATTTTAAAAAAAGTTTAAAGATAATTACTCCCTGCGTAACATGATCCTTCCTGAATTATACATAGGTGATCATACTATGTATAATTGAGGATTAATGATGCAATGCTCACTTTAGTCAAAATTGTATTGTATTTTTTAAAGTAAATAGTATTAATCATACTTTGTACAAGATAGTAGCCAAAATAGTTTAGACAAAAATACATTGTTGGTCCCTGAACTTTCCACAAAGCATCGCCATGCACCCTACCTTTCTAAAAACGTCGTGTGGCGTCCAAAACCTGGGAATTAGAGGCCGAATGCGTCCCTTGACCACTTTTGTCGCGGTCAACGCTCATGTTTTGGTATGTTCTCAAGGGCATAATAGGCAAACTACATTTATCAACACACTATGGTTAAATCAACCATGACATACGACTTTAGGTACCAACTATGTACTACACTCTAGTTAATCAACCAAGAGTGATATTTTGGCGACGATGGCAAACTGTTTCCCTTTTGTGTCATTTGCGTTGGTTATTTGACTTAGGGAAGTCAAACCGATAGAGGTTACAATTTGTGACATTAGATAAATAGGTTTGACTCATGGAAGTCATTACGGGCCATAAACAACGAAATATTATTAATAAAGGGGGTGTTTGATTTTGCTATTATGAAATTTATATCAACTGTGTTTGGTTTTCATCATATTATGGGGTGTTTGGTTTTTGCCGTTACAAACAGTACATAAAAGGGGTGTTTGGTTTGTTATATTCGCCTGTTCCCTCCCACGGTATATAAAGGGGTGTTTGTTTTTGGTCATAAGAACAGTAAACACAATAGGATACAACAAGAAGATTAAACGAGAAACCATAGAATTATATATGCATAATACTGGCAATTAGCCTACAAGAACATTAAAAGCCTAAAACAAAAACCCAAAAGACCGCATTAAACTACCCCTGGAATTACCCTAAATTAAGACCCCATTACACTAATTATTTTTAGCCATTTCCTCAACAAAACCTTCCTGCATGCGAATATTAGCATCAGCTTGACCATACACCTGGATCAAACGTGCAAGTAGGTTGATTTCAATGGCCTGGGTTTTCCTTAAGGCCTCCACATAGTCAATCGCCACACCACGCGGTCCCAAGCTTCATTTTCCTGAATCAGCCCCCTTCGCGTTGGTATCATCCTCTTGAGATGATTAATAGCTTGACGAATAAGGTTTTAAAAAACCCCTACTTCAACAGCCTCTTGACTAAACCAGAGGCTCATACGCTCATGTAATCGTGGTGAATCGGCCACTTCCATGAGTTCGTTCAACATTGGGAATTCTTCTGCCATCGGGAAATGTGTGAGGAAAAGCTTGTTGATGGGTTTATTGGGTTACGCGCTAAAGTTAACACCTTCTCAGTGAAGAGACGGTGAAGGGGTTTAATAACAAATTTTATTTCATACTTGGTCCTTAAGGTTGTCTACCTTTTGCGTAAACGTAGTTCCCGCCCAAAATGTAGTTGACGTGTTCACAACATGCTACCTTTAGTTTACAAGCTTAGGGACCTACGGCGTAATTTGTGAAATTACTAATTAATTGCAAGCCATTAAATCCTTACCGACCCATATAAGACTCAAAAACAATATATTCATTACAGAGAACATTAAACATAAAGACGCAAATATAAACATTCGAATTTGCCATTACATTTGGTGACCAACATAGGCATTGTAAAAATTGCAAATGCCAAATAACCTTTACCATTTGCACGTTTGACTTCCTAAAGTCAAACTTACCATTACATTTGGTGAGCAAGTAAGTAGCAACATACTTAAACGAAAATAGTTGTCTTAAGGTATTCAACCCATACATTAACTAGAATTACTAAAAGAAATCTACCCCTGCTGTGGGGGAAGCTCGAGGGAGTTTCAATAGCCTCCTTGCCAAATCCCAGTTCAACCTGATGTTTTCATTCTCATCAGTAGTCAAATTGCAGTCAATGATATAAATTTTCTTCAGTAAGGGGGAACATGCAAGTATCAACCGTATTATGGCTATTTCATTCTCTGTTGTAGGGAAAGAACGAAACACCACAGTTTGAAGCCGCCCCGTGGTCATTCTGTTGATGGGTATATCAATTGAATCAATCTCCAAAGGTACATAAGTAGGCGTTTATAAGGCCTGAGAAATGAGAGAAATATTCATATGCACAACCATTGGAATTTAATATGATGTCTTTCATACATATGCATTCCACTTACCCTGGTTACTAGCCTTTGCATATTTGAAGACCCACGAATCATTTTATCGATCAATGAAACCATTGCATTATTCCCAAAATCGACCCCGTATATCTCAAGACATGATGAGACGAAAAATGTTACGTTTTTAGGGGTCCGTTTGAGTCCTAATTCGTATATTATTGGATCGGATTTCACCCAAAGTCGTTTCTTTTCTCATTTTAGGTACTTTTGAGGAGAAAATCACAAAAGAAGCATTTTCGGGCGTTTTCTGAGTGAAAAAGTGCGGAAAACAACAAAATCTCAAAAGACCCTAAAGTGCACAGAAGGTGACGGCGTCACAAGCTCCAACGTGACGACGTCAGGAACAAATGAAGTGAAGAAATTGGAAGTTACTCATGACGGGCCAGAGAGTTTTTGGCCTAGTTTGGTGACGGCGTCAGGGAAGGCCGTCAGATCTGGAACAAGGCGGCGTAACTACGTCAAGAAGGCCATCACAAAACCCTAATCGTCGGCGTGACGACGTCACACCTTAGGCTGACACCGTCAGCCCGTATTCTCTATATATATAGGACGAATTTTATTGTTTTAAAAGGAGGAACTTGGTGGAGAACTTAAGGGTAAAACCCTAGCTCGTGTATCACAGAACTTAGAGGGTACTTTTACCCCTCTAACTTGCATGTTTAATCTAAGATAAGTCTTCATTCAATCCATACAATATGTCTATGTGTTGTATGATCTATGTTTGTGCTTTTCTTTCCTTCAACATGCTAGGCTAAATTAACTTGTGTTTGCTTAGATCTAATGAAACCTAACTATTGATTATCATGTGATGTGTATGTTGTGATTGTGATTTGGGTGAATGTTTCATCTACGTTAGACTTAAGAAAACTGGCTAACCTCCTATTCATAGATGTTTAGATTCATTCCCATAGTATTGTTTCTGCGTACCTCAAAATACCTGTGAAGACGTTTGATTTACTGGAATCTGGTAGAATGAAGTTAAAAATTTTCATTCAACCAGATTCCATATCGTGTTTGGATTTCAATGGAATAATCTTTTACATTATACAAATGAATACTGTATCATATTTCTTGATGTTGTCTAAGGAATGTTTTCAATCGTCTTGTCTAGCTTGTATTATGTTTGCATTCGTTATTTGACAAATATCTGATATATTGCTTTTGTGCTTACACAATTAGTAGTATCTAGTAATGTTCAAAGATATCAAGAAAAGTTATAATCTTTGTTATCTCAAATATCACCAAAAGAAGACTTAATTGTCTCAAATATCAATAAAAAGGAACACTTAATGGCAACTTATCACAAAATGCAGTGGTTTGAACCTTGTGGATTAGTCGGTCGAAAGATCGGAAATCATGGTTATCAAAAGAAAAAAAGTGAAACGTGGCAAAGCTATAACAACGTTTCTATGAAACTGTACTTTTGCTCGATCAAATTTAAAATTGTCAGATTTTTGTCACGTGTCACATTGTGAACGGGTTGAGCTCTTTTCATTTGTAAGAGATTGACATTCTTGACCAATTTGATATAACTACTTATCAAAATCTGCTTACATTGATTTCAAAAGTCAAATCAGAGAAGCAAATACTAATTAAATAAGACAAATTGATGAAAGTACTTACGTTCTAATGATACCTCTTGAAGTGTGAGAAATTTCCTAATCAAACGGTTATATGTTAAGGTACTGTTTAAGACATGTGGGATATTCATTAGCCGTTAAAAAAACGATAAGAAAAAACTCGCATTAAAATAAGCTGGAGTATCCTTTTCTTTAATGAAATAACTCGAAAACACATTGCTAATCCCAAACACCCCTGAAATGATTTACCCTCCATGGCTCCATTGAACCCTTTGACTTTTTACCCCCAAAGTCCACACACTTACAGTCAGCTTTAAATCTTGAATCCAGAAATCAAGCTATAAACTTTTGATGATTTTATGTAGAAATCCTTAATGGGTATTTCTTGAATTACAATAAAAATGTGTTCTTGATCACCTTTATACATAGATTCATCAGGTAACTTCAGCTTCTTGCTCATATTTCACTAAAGTTTTGATTTTTTTGCTAATTTATGAACTTTATCTATATGGGTATTTCAGTTTTTGATGTATTAAGTTTATGTTAATCAATCTTTAATCAGTTGTTTTAGGAATAAGTTAAGTTCAGTGGTTGGTTTATATTTGGGTTTTTGTTCATGTAATGTAAATATAATGTGTAAATTTGTAGCTTTGAACATGAAAATGTGATTTGATGAGAAGCCGAAAACTGATCATTTATAGTTTGTTTAAGGTTAGTATGTGATCTGAGGTACATTTGAGCTGAAAGAATAGTGTAAACAGGCTGACAGTTGTAATTTGAAATTTTTATTCTAGGCCCGGAGATTGTTCAGGATTGCTTATTTTTTGCGTTTGTCTGATAATCTGCTTATTTTAAGTAGATAAGCAGTTTGAAGTGTTTTGACATTCCAAACTGCTTCTGCTTATTTGCTTAGTGGGTGTTTCTTAAGCTTATTTGTGGACTTACGAGCTTACGTTATTTAGGCTTATATTTCATTAGCCTCAAATTTCCGGCTTAATTTGAGGCTTAAAAAGTTTATTATGATACAATAAACGAATATAAGCCTGTAAGTCTCAAAATAAACCAGAAAATTTGGGCTTATGAAATATAAGCCGAAATCAAATAAGCTCATTAGCCCACATATTAGCTTAAACAAACACCCCTTATTCTGAGTAAAATAAGCAGGTAGAGACCTGCTTATGTGCTTGTTTTGAAATAAAAGTGACTTTTTACCCCATAGCTAACCTAAAAACCCTTTATAAGAAGTATGCAGCCCATCTAACGTTTTTCTCTCTACTTCTCCAAAACTAATAAGAGAAATGTGATATAAGCAAATCGTAACACTATTTCTGAACTTCTATTTTTAAGCTACTTATCTGCTTCTGCTTATAAGCAGAAAAAATAAGCAATCCCAAACACCCTCAAAGTGCTCAAATACCACATCAGGTTTTTAATACAAGTAATCATAAATGATCGATATGGATTATTAAACATCATATGACCTGTTATTTTCAATATTTTGTAATGTAGGTCAAGCGTTTAATCCACAAGATGGTATGCCCGAGCCTGAATAGCTTCACCAGAATGTGTGTAAAGCATTTCATTGTATAATCATTCATGGAAACCGGACCATTGCAAAGATTATGTCGACTTCAAATTCAGAGACTTCTAGTATTGGTCATAAGCCTCGTGGTTGTTCTTGTAGTTCTAGCTCAGTTAATCGCTTTTCCTTACAAGAACTACACGTCGAGTCTTTCACCTGTCACGAAGGGTATTATGGTCCACGAAGCGGATACTTATGACAATGTCTCTATTACACACGAGGGTGGTTTGTATGAGTCGAAAGTAGAAGAAGGGTGCAAAGGGTTTGATTGTGATCATAATTCTTTACGGTCACAAAATGCAACGGAACAAAATGATTCTGGTCAAAGTGATCAAACAGGTCAAACGATATCAGTTACTTTGGAGCCAACACGGCTTTCTTACATGATTTCGGTTCTTGAATCAACTGTTGCTGCTGCTCAATTCAATGTAGGGACTTGCTGCTTGTTATGATATTTCTTTTTTGGAAAGATGGGCTTTGACTGAAAATGTTTTGCTTATTTTAGAAAGACAGGTCGAGATCTGCTCCAGACCGACAACTTCAACTTGCAAGGAGGCAGATTGAGAATGCACCAATTTTAGGGCGCGCCGAAGGACTCCATGCTTCTCTTTATCGTAACGTTTCCCGATTTTTAAGGTACAAATTTTAAAGAGTACCTTATAAGGGGGTGTTTGGATCTGCTTATTGTTAGGAGTTAAATAACTACTGTGGACTAGCTTGTTTTATGCTAGCTGCAATGCACTTTATATACCCTTGTTTTACGTGTTACTTCATCATACAGAGAACTTAACAAACCCTTGATACTATGAAAAAAGTTGTTATAGTTTTTTGCTTTTTTTTTATAAAAAATCAACTAATTAAAGAGTTATTTTCAGAATTTTGGGCAGAAGAACTACATCCAAAAACCACATTTATTATAACTAATCGTCTATTTTTTATTATAAAATATCACTAAAATCAGTTCAATAAGTACATCCTAACACCTGGCGTTCCTGTAGACCTTTTTGACAAATGGTATGAAGAAGATAATCTCTTATTATACCTCACCGGATTTGCAGGAGTTACAAGTTGATGGAAAATACTCTGAAAGTTTACATCTACAAAGAAGGGAAAAAGCCGATATTTCATGATGCGAGATTAAGAGGAATTTACGCTTCAGAAGGATGGTTTATGAAACTACTGGAGATAAATAGAAACTTTGTCGTGAAAGATCCCAAAAAAGCTCACTTATTTTATCTACCATTTAGTTCACTAAAGCTAAGAAACACGTCTAATGAGCAAAATCCTCTGAGCCAAAAAGATTTAGTACAACATCTAAAGAACTACAAAAGTTTAATAGCCAGCAAATATCCTTTCTGGAACAGAACTAATGGAGCCGATCACTTTCTTGTTGCTTGTCACGACTGGGTATGCAGTATGCTTATGTATGTTTGTTACGCCTATATTTGTTGTTTATCGTTACAAATTCATACTGTTACCGCTTCATATGGGGGTATATTTCTCATTTACTATTCATATACCTTGAAGTAAAATTACAAATCGCCTGATTCGGGGTCGCTCCTATTACAAATGTACCCCTTGTTTTAAGTTTATGAAGTATAATTTGTTTATATAAAAATGTTAGGAAAGGAGCACAGTTCTTAGAAAAGTGCACATTTAGAAAGTTTTTACAATATTTCTGCGATGTATCTAATATTTTTGAAACGGTGCTTAAAATTTGGGTGGTTTGTGAACCACAGGGTTATTTCGGAAAACTTGGAAAACTGGTACATTTTTCTCTGTGTTAACCTTTATTGAATCTTCTTTCTTTTTGTTGACATAAATAGGCGATGAAGCTAACGAGAGATCATATGGGAAACTGCATTAGATCTCTATGCAACTCGAATCTTGCAGGCGGGTTCAAAATAGGCAAGGACACAACACTTCCCGCTACTTACATCCGCAGTGCAGAAGATCCTATCAAAGATCTTGGAGGAAACCCGCCTTCAGAAAGACCAATACTTGCATTCTTTGCAGGCGGAATGCATGGAAGCCTCAGACCAATCCTGCTTCAACACTGGCACAACAAAGAACCCGACATGAAGATATTTGGGCCAATGGCTCGTGATATTGAAAGTAAAGCTAAATACCGAACGTATATGAAGAGTAGCAAGTATTGTATTTCTGCTCGTGGGTATGAAGTATATAGCCCACGAATCGTGGAATCAATATACTACGAATGTGTACCCGTGATCATATCCGATAACTATGTCCCACCTTTTTTTGAGGTTTTGGATTGGAGGGCGTTTGCGGTGTTTGTTTTGGAGAAAGACGTGGCGAATTTAGGTAATATTCTTCGGTCGATATCAGATGAAAAGTACTTAGAAATGCAGAAGAGAGTTAAAATGGTGCAACAACATTTTATTTGGAATAAGAAGCCTGTAAAATTTGATTTGTTTCATATGATTCTTCACTCAGTTTGGAATAATAGAGTATTTAAAATTGGTAGTTAGGTTTTTATGTACCATTGTATATTTATTTACATATTTTAGTTTCATAATGAGAAAAAAGCATTTACTCATGTTTATTTGTTTTTATGTTCACAACAATAAACTCATATTTGCTTAACTTTTCATGAGTAACAACTTTAACTAACATATAAATGGACTATAAAACTAACCATGATGATAATTGACTATAATCCTTCTACTTTTCACTTCACCACTTGAGTCAATTTTTGTGACTAGGTAGGTAAATCTTAAACTCAAATCATTTCACACGACACATTATCTATGTGTTATCGAATATCACTTAAGGAAGAAAAAAAAATAGAAATGTTGTGTTCTCGAATATCTTGAAGAGGAAAATTAAAGAAAAAGACTATAAAAGAAAGGTGATTTGTAAAATATTTCCTTTCAAAATTGTGTTGAAAATATCTACTTCACATTTCTTTATTTTTACTAGCTAAAAAAACTTAAGAACTGAGCATAAGTCTAATAAATCACTAACCCTTAGCATCTGTGTATATATTGTGACCAAAGAACGTGGCCTTAGGACTTTGAGGCTAAGGAAATTCGAACTTGAGAACTTTTCGACATTTACGAAAACTAACTTTAGAATTAAAACTGGCGGAATACTGTTTTGTATGCACATGATGTTCAGTGTTCATTGGTGTTTTTTAACTTATTTCAGTTCAGGTCAAAATCTTGTAAAACCAAATCGTGTCTCATCCAATTCAAAATTAATCAAACCGAGCCAAAAATCATTATACATTGGTTCAGCTTCCGTTTCAATACCTAAAACCAATGTTTTAATGTCCAGGTTGACCTGATCGGTTGAACCGGTTAAACTGTGAATTTATCAGGTGCCGGAAACTCGTTTTGAGTAAAAACCCGGAACTACCGGTTGAACTGTGAACCAAAAACTCGGCCGGGTTGATTAAAAAACCGACTTTTATAACATTGGTTAGAACCAAACAATAGTTACCGACAATGATTTCAATCAAAAAACCCAACCGACAAGTTAACTAAAGTTGAGAGGGTCAGTAAAAAAGACATGAAAGTCAACCTTGACCCAATCATTAATACTCCTGTTCCAAAACAAGCATTGGGTCCCATGTACTTAATAATTTACTTTAACAGATTCTTTATCAGCTACTGTTTCAGCAACAACATAAAAATCATTTCATTAACTAAACTTTATAATCCACTTCAAGATCCTATATATGCTAGGTGAGTAAATAGCATATATAAATGCAGTTTAATCTATGTAGTTTACTTGTTTCTGTATCTTTATGCATGTTGATCCATTGTTTGTTCATGTTTGTGAAACTTAACCAGTAATTTGTAGTTTCTTGGGAGGTGTTTGGATTAGCTTATGTGCTTATCAGAATTTGAAAAGGCTTATGCCCACTTTTTTTGGGCTTATGAGCTGACCAAGTTAAGCTTTTGGCTTATTAAAGTCATTAGCTCAACTTTTCTTCCGTGGTAAATGTGGTTTTTGACTTTTTGACCGACTAATCCACGGGGTTTGAACCATCGTAAAACGGAATAAAAGCCTCCTTTTTCAGGAGGTTCACACTGCAGGGTTGTTTGCACGTGGTAGGAATTGAACTTGAGACGTCCCATATTTTAGTGATCATAGTGATAAGGCCTTTTGTAGTAGGCTACCCCTCATTAGCTCATAATATGAGATTTTCCAAATTCGGATGCTCATAAGATGAATGAATAAGCTAATTCATACACCCCTTTAGAGTTACATTACTGAGCTTCACCTTATGTGGGCTGGACATATGAAATGATGAATGTGTTAGGAGTGCTCTGATTGAGTGATACTGATCTTTTAATTATGTTATCATCAGTTTAGTAGAAGTTGCAAGAAAAACTGATTCTTATCCTAGTGGTCATATGACATGTGAATAAGTTAGTAATCATAATTTGCCAAACACTCAAATAGCCGTTTTTTTGCTATCACAAATCAATCCATAGATTTATAGTTGATTAGCACATAATCACTTTAGAAACACGATGCCAAACACTCCCTCAATGCTTAGTCTGCTAAATGTTATAACTAATGTACTTTGCTTTAGCTTTTAAGTTTTCCGAAAGATTTGCTACCTAGTTTCGGTAATTACATTGGTTTTTATAACCTAGACTGTTGGAGTCCATATAAGAAGTTAATTTTATACTAATAACTCTGAATTTCGATTAGTTCTCTCAATACTTTTATATAATCTTTGGGCAGGACATTCAGAATCGGATTCTTGTTGATGACTATTGAAAGTCTCTGGAATGAAGAAAATCCCGATTCAGTTTCAAAGTTTTAATCAAATAGAGAAAAGAAAATGGCTTATAATAGTGGTTTTAGTCGCTACAGTCCATCTCTTTTGTCAAACCTTAATGCTTCCTTACGGAACTGCACTTTTATCTCTTTTGCCCGATCACGAAAACACTTCATATTCCACTCAAATATCAAATTCTGAGACTTTAGAAGATGAATTGCAAGAAGAAAGCTTCAAGGTTTTCGAAGAAGTAGCTTTAGATGAAATAGTTAATGATACGAGTGCTCAAAATCAGCTTGAGAATGATCGGTTTGTGACTGATGATCTTCGTGAAACAAGGCATGAACTACTCTCAGTAGACCTAAGTAGCAATCTTGAAGATGGGGTTTCTATCAATAATAATGTTTCTAATAATGAAATAAAACCGAAG
Organism: Artemisia annua; assembly: GCA_014162995.1. Classification (NCBI taxonomy): domain Eukaryota; kingdom Viridiplantae; phylum Streptophyta; class Magnoliopsida; order Asterales; family Asteraceae; genus Artemisia; species Artemisia annua. The sequence continues at coordinate 38,552 of LBNU01017550.1, forward strand.
ATACTAGAGGTTAATGTAAACTCCTTCACTAAGCCTGGTGTCAATAAATCCGGGGATGGAATGCAAGCTCGGATTCTTCCAATCAACGAGAAGTATGTCTTGTTCCAAACTGATGGTAGAAAGAGAATGAGGTGTTTGATGCCACCAAAATCAGTCATGTATAATGACCAAATGAACCATTTATTAGTTCGCAATCGCAGGTCATCTCGAGCCATGGTATGCCAAAAATCTTGTATTCATTATACAAATTCATATTAGTATAGCATGATAGACTTGATTTTATGGTGCATGCCATGTAGGACGGTTTTCGTTGGCATTTCTTACATATTTGGTCATTAGTTTGCAACAAGAAGCCAAGCAACTTGGTTAAAACCGAACAATAAAAATTTACACTTTCGCATTGATTTTGCAGAGGCCACGATGGTCTTCACCACGGGACCAAGACATTCTTACTTCAAAAGTGCAAATCACTAATGCACCATCCAGAATGGCTGATCAACAACTTTATGCTCCCCTGTATCGTAATGTATCTATGTTCAAGAGGAGCTATGAACTCATGGAAAGTACACTCAAAGTGTACGTATACAAAGATGGAGATAAACCGATCTTTCATCAACCAATAATGAAAGGGTTATACGCATCTGAGGGATGGTTTATGAAGCTGATGGAGAACAATAAGAAGTTTGTGGTGAAGGACCCTAAAAAAGCTCACTTGTTTTATATGCCTTTTAGTTCACGGATGTTAGAACACAAACTATATGTGCGTAACTCCCACAACCGAACAAATCTACGTGACTTCTTGAAGATTTATGCAGAAAAACTGGCTGCTAAATACCCCTTTTGGAACCGAACAGGTGGTGCAGATCATTTTCTTGTTGCTTGCCATGACTGGGTAACTTTACTCAAGTTTTGTGTGCATTTTGGATGGTTCGACTAGAGGTGCACAAAGCTCAGCCCCGACCTAGCTACGGGTCGGGCTCAAGAAAGCCCATTAAAAATGGCTTTAGAAAAGCAGTGGGTAGCCAAATGGGGTTTTTTTGGGAATTAGGACCTGGTTTTTCCGGGTCAGGCGTAGAACCGGGCTCGGGATTAAGCCTGATTGTGCACCTCTAGGTGGGTTGATGATTGTTTTATGTATTATTTACGTTTACATTGCAGGCTCCGTATGAGACAAGGCACCATATGGAATATTGCATCAAAGCACTCTGCAATGCAGATGTAACCATGGGGTTCAAGATCGGAAGAGACGTCTCACTACCCGAATGCTATGTCCGTTCGGCCCGAAACCCACATCGAGATCTCGGGGGAAAATCTGCTTCTGATAGGCATATTTTCGCCTTCTATGCTGGAAACATGCACGGCTATTTACGCAAAATTTTACTAGAATATTGGGAAAATAAAGATGTTGATATGAAGATAATGGGTCCCATGCCACCTGGTGTCGCTAGCAAGATGAACTACATTGAACATATGAAGAGCAGCAAGTATTGCATATGCCCGAAAGGGTACGAAGTTAACAGCCCAAGGGTTGTGGAGGCAATCTTTTACGAGTGTGTGCCCGTTATTATTTCTGACAATTTTGTCCCTCCGTTTTTTGAGGTGTTAAATTGGGATGCATTTTCAATCATTGTAGCCGAAAAAGATGTTCCTGATTTAAAGAGCATACTGGCAGCGATCACCGATGAGAAATATAAAGAGTTACAGTATGCAGTGAAGAAAGTTCAGAGGCATTTTTTGTGGAATGTTAAGCCTCTGAAATATGATTTATTTCACATGACTTTGCACTCTATTTGGTACAACAGGGTTTTTCAATTTAAGCCTAGATAGTGTTTTAGCTCTTTTAGGGGCTGTACTCAAATGCTTTAGCAAGCATACAATAACATTTTCATGCTGTACATATTTTTATGCTTAGAATATGTTGTTCGAGCATCTTCAACGCAAAAGCTGATTGTAATTTTTTGTGCACTATAATAGTCCAAGAGTGCTATAACTTCACACATATATGACCTCAAGACTGATATATGTTGTTTTAGCTTAAGATTGCTTATTTGCACTATATAATGCAAAATATAACATAAGGGATGCTCAACAAAATATTTGCAGATTAAACAAAACATGTCAAAACTTTGAGAACTTCAATCGTTTTAAAGTTTCAAATATCAGGAAATGTATGGTGTTTACAAGGTAAAAAGATACGAGCACAAAAGCATTCAAGCATAAAAGATAACAATCATTCTTCCATCCGGTTATCATCAAATTCACGTTGAACCTTAACTTTGACACTGGTCTTAGAAGTTGAAGCAGATGGATCTTTAGCCATGGCACCTGGGGCAACCACCATATGGATTTGCTGCTCGTGTTCCTTTTTAGCCTCTTTTCGTTCCTTTGCAACCTTACCCTTCAACCTGCGCCATCATCATATACATCAGATTAGCAAGAAAAAAAAAACAGGGCATGGTATTTCAAACTAGAGGGGTGAGGAAAACTGACCTATTTGAATGGTGTTTCTCCTCCCTGCGGCTTCTGACTTTATCGATCACCTTGATTGCCTTGAGCGTGTTCTCAGCGAGGTTTCTGTCATACCTTTCTGGTCTGTTACGCTTCCTCTCAAACTCAAAAGTAGCATCCTTCAAAGTTCAATAAATAAACTGTAAGCTACTGACAATTTTAATTAGCAAAAAACAAGCCATTAAATGTAGTGAGTTTTGTTACCTGAGTCATGTCCTTGCCATGTAACCGTCTATAAGCTTTGGTCCATTTCACCTTACGGGGATTCCTCTTCATCTTGAAATTCTTGTGACATTTTGATCGACAAAATCTAAAGATCTGCCATATCAAACATTTCTAAGTTACAATCTGACCCTTTTTAAGGATTTTCTAAATTTTGCACAAAGTGTTGTTTTAGACTAAATCAATATTAGACTAAATGAAAGAAAAGCTACCTTTGCATCATTACGCACAAACTGGATACCGTGTCCAGGATATACTGTAGATGAACAAAACCAACACTTTTCCAACCTCATCGCAAAGTCTTACAACCAAATTTTCTGCAAGAGAATAACAAAAACCTATGTAAGGAAATCAAACATAGATGAAGGCATTAAGCAAAACCAGCAAGATCAGTTTCACCTTCTGCTTAACTAATTAAGTTTTTAGTTTCAGTTCATTCGACCCATTCAAAAATCGAGATTGGAATAGTGATTGATATAGACGGGATCATATACACAAAAGCGACCATGTGAGAATCAGGTAATGATAATACTCTACTAACACTGTTGGAAAAATGGGATTATTCTATCACATAGTTTTACTTCTGAAATTTTACTAAAAAAACGTTATCAAAGATTTACATCCATACATAGGCAGTGTCACGAAAATAAGTCATACCTAATTTCAGAGTTCCATTATCTATAACGATTCATAAGCCCATGTGTAATAATTGGTCATCTAAAAGCCAGAGTTATACGATACCAAATGAGCTAAGTGGTTACGCTCAGATAAATTATTTGTAAGGGCGTGTTTGTTTAAGCTTATTAATGGGCTTATGAGCTTATATGTTTTTGGCTTATGTTTCACAAGCCCCCATTTTGTAGCTTATTTTGGGACTTATGGGCTTATATAAATTTTTCACGGCATAACAAACTTATATAAGCCCACAAGTTTCAAAATAAGCCGAAAAGGTTAAGCTTGGTAAATATAAGCCGAAAACTTATAAGCTCATAAGCCCAAGAATAAGCTTTAAGCAAACACCCCCATATTTTCTGCAAAGTTGCTAAAACCCATTTCTGTCACTTTACATCCAAACATAGACAGTATCACGAAAATAAGTCGAACCTAAATTTCACGGTTCCATTATAACCAAAAATTCATAAGCCAATTTGTATAACTGGTCATCTAACACTTAAAGTCATACAACAAACCATTCACTCATTATATCCATCCCGCTACACATCAAACCAAATCAAAACTAAACCCAAATGATGCCACACGCACTAAGAGCTTATGCTTACTAGCTTATCATATTATAAGATCAAAAAGCTCTTTTAGATACAAACCTCCACAAATAGCCTTATAAGAAAACATCTAATTTGGCCAAACAATGCTTTTAACTCATAATCTATTACTCAAAATAGCTTATTGTGGGGCTTATGAGTTTATTTGATTTCGGCTTATATTTTATAAGCCCAAGTTTTCTGGCTTATAGCAAGATTTATATAAGCTTATTAAGGTATAATGTATAATAAGCCATGTCAAAATAAACCTTATGAGCTTATTTGATTTTGGCTTATATTTCATAAGCCTCAGTTTCCTGCTTATTTCGAGACTTATGGGCTTATATGAGTTTATCATATCATAATAAACTTATATAAGCCCACAAGTTTAAAAATAAGCCGGAAAATTGGGGCTTATGAAATGTAAGCCAAAAAACAAATAAGCTCATAAGCCACATATAAGCTTAAACAAACACTCCCGCAATAATCCAATAAGCAAATAAGCTCATAAGCCCACAAATCTACTTAAACAAACAACCCCGCAATAAGCCAATAAGCAGAAAATTTATATTTTTAACAAAAACCAAGAAAATAATCCAAATAAAATTCTAAATTTTCATACAAACTAGATAACAATTAAAAGCAACAATCTTTCTTATTGAAATATCATAACAATACAAAAATTTATAAAAATAGACAAAGTTTGTGTACCTGTTTGGTTAGTTGGGGCAATGAATGAAGATTTGAGAAAAGGGTTTTGATATAAACCCTAAATAAGATTGAATAATTCGGGTATGGGTTTTAGGCCCAATTTGTTTAGTTAAAAGTAATGGTTTGTGGGTCGGCCCATTAGCTAAAGAATATGATCCATTTGTTTTGTTAAAAGTAAATGATTTGGGAGTATTAAAAAAGCTCGAGCTAGAACTTGGCTCGCTTGCTTCAAAAGAACGAGCTCGACTCATGAGTTATTTTCAAGGCTCGAGGTCGTCTTGTTTATGAGTAATACTCATTTCTTAAAAGCTAAAAAAAATGTTTAGAATGATGTTTTATTCGCGTATTCTAAAGAGAAATAATAATAATAATAATAATAATAATAAAATGACACAACAATATACCTCAATTTTTAATAAACTCAACGTCTACATAAGTTTTTAGTCATACTAAATATATATAATTATATATCTTATCTATACTATTTATAATGGAAAAATGGTAAAAGTGAAATGTTGAGTTTTCAACAATAGTCAAATGAGAGAGAAAAGTGAAATGTAATTAATACTCTTATTAAAACACCTCATTACTTAAAAGTACAATGATGTATTCACATTGTACAACCAATTAAAATACAAACCGGGTTGACCCGGGACGCTTCAAACCCGCGCGGGTTGACCCGGTTTAATTTGACCCATTTCTGACCCAACCTAGCAAGTTGAC
>LBNU01017550.1:46208-132596 GCA_014162995.1 Artemisia annua
GGGTTGACCCAGTTTAATTTGACCAGTTTTTGACCCAACCTAGCAAGTTGACCCGGTTTAAATCAACTCATTTTCCGACCAGAACGGTTCAACCGGTTGAACAACCCGGGTCAAACCGGATTTAAAAACATTATGTTTAATTCCCAAATCTTCAAACTTTTATTATTTTTCGTTTATAACCTATAAATTTTTTCTTATCAATAAACTATCTATCGCTATAAAATCCCGTTGCTATGCACGGGTACTCGTCTAGTATATGTAGAAGCTGCATAAGGCTGTGAGCCTAACCGTACGTGTTCGACATATGAGTGTTATCTATTATATAAGTTGTATGTTAAGCCCAAGCTCGGGCTCAAGTTCACGAAGCTCAAGATCAAATCAAGAATTATCGAGCCGAGCTCGAGCAGCTCAGCTCGTTTACCCCCTAATTTGGAGTATTGATTATTAATGTTCCAAATGACTAAATTAAAATGATAGGATAAAAAGAAAAAGGTTCAAATGCATTTTGTTGGGTTGAGTTTGTCAAATGTTTTATGTTTAAATTGAAAAATTGTTTTTCGTTTATAACTCATAATCTATGTTATTTAATTCAGTTTAAATCGTGTTTAATTCTCAAATTTTTAAACTGTTATTATTTTTCGTTTATAACTCATAAACTTTTTTTATCACTACAATTATCTGCCGCTATAAAATGTGTTGTTATGCACGGGTTCTTGTCCATCTAAAATAACTAAGAAACAAGAGGTGATGACCTAAAAAATGCAAAATTTAAGCGGGTATTGCCTCTTATATTTAAAGTAAACAAACATTAACGTTTGCATGCATGTAGAGTTGTAGACACAAGAGGAAAAAGATTTTTTTTTTTTTTTTTTTTTTTTTTTTTTTTTTTTTTTTTTTTTTTAAAAAAAAAAAAAAAAAAAAAATTTTTTTTTTTTTTTTTTTTTTTTGAACGGCATCAATATTATTAAAAGAAAACTAGCAAGAAGCTAGACAAGAAAATACATTTATTTGGAAGAAATAGCTAAAGAAAGGTCTTGCAACCAAGCAACCCAATTTAAGTTCATCTTTTTGCATCTACCACTAATCCAAAGAAAAGCATAAGTGACAATGTTATCCATGCATAAACTTTTCCTTGGTTTTTTCTTGGCGAACAACCTAGCATTTCGGAAGTTCCAAACATGCCACCATAAAGCAAAGAACACCACCTCTAGACAATCTTTTTTCGCCTTGGGCATACTTAGAGACTCAAACCATATATGCCAACCTAAAAAAGAACCAATCGTTGGAATATCAAGACTCCACCAACGACCCACCTCTACCATCAGATCCACGGCCAAAGAACAACCAAAGAAGAGATGGTCTGTCGATTCTATACCATAATCACACACCCCACACAAAATCGAAGGGACATCAAGCCCCCTATTATACAAATTAACCTTTGTTGCCAATTTGTTAATAGCCAAACGCCAAGCCAAAACATTCACCTTTATAGGAGCTAAAGAAGACCACCTAGTCTGCATATTAGAGCTAGGTAGAATATGCTCATCTATAATGGATCTCGCCGAGGAAACCGTAAAATCACCTGATCCCAATTTTGTCCACCTCCATTTATCGACGGCTGAAGACAGGACCACAGAACCCAATATGGCAGCGAGCTCCTCCCACTGAGACGCCTCAACACCTCCTCTAGGCAAACGCCGAAAAGAGGTGGTCCACCCAAGTTGTGCCATCTTCTCCGCAACAGAAACATTCTTTTGATCTTCCAAAGCATATATCCTATTGAATNAGACAAGAAAATACATTTATTTGGAAGAAATAGCTAAAGAAAGGTCTTGCAACCAAGCAACCCAATTTAAGTTCATCTTTTTGCATCTACCACTAATCCAAAGAAAAGCATAAGTGACAATGTTATCCATGCATAAACTTTTCCTTGGTTTTTTCTTGGCGAACAACCTAGCATTTCGGAAGTTCCAAACATGCCACCATAAAGCAAAGAACACCACCTCTAGACAATCTTTTTTCGCCTTGGGCATACTTAGAGACTCAAACCATATATGCCAACCTAAAAAAGAACCAATCGTTGGAATATCAAGACTCCACCAACGACCCACCTCTACCATCAGATCCACGGCCAAAGAACAACCAAAGAAGAGATGGTCTGTCGATTCTATACCATAATCACACACCCCACACAAAATCGAAGGGACATCAAGCCCCCTATTATACAAATTAACCTTTGTTGCCAATTTGTTAATAGCCAAACGCCAAGCCAAAACATTCACCTTTATAGGAGCTAAAGAAGACCACCTAGTCTGCATATTAGAGCTAGGTAGAATATGCTCATCTATAATGGATCTCGCCGAGGAAACCGTAAAATCACCTGATCCCAATTTTGTCCACCTCCATTTATCGACGGCTGAAGACAGGACCACAGAACCCAATATGGCAGCGAGCTCCTCCCACTGAGACGCCTCAACACCTCCTCTAGGCAAACGCCGAAAAGAGGTGGTCCACCCAAGTTGTGCCATCTTCTCCGCAACAGAAACATTTTTTTGATCTTCCAAAGCATATATCCTATTGAATTTCGACCTGAAAGTAACATCACCAAACCAGATATCATTCCAGAAATCAGTATTAGAACCATTCCCCACTCTTTTAGAGCAAAAAACTAGCAAATCAATCCCTTTTCTTTTCAAATCTTCTATTGACTTGACTATATTACACCAAATTGAGTTATGAGAGTAGACAAGCAAGCTACTATTGTTGAAACCATTCATTCCATGAACCGCTTTGACTACTCTGACCCACAACGCCTCTGGATCAGTTAAAAATCTCCACACCCATTTAAATAACAAAGCACGATTAAGAGCAAACATACTATTAACTCCCAATCCCCCATATTGCTTGGCAGAAAGAACCAAGAGGAAAAAGATTTATTCATACGTAAAAGGAAAAATGAACTCTTTATAATATATTTGTACATCTACAAATATAAAAGAAAGGACGTAGCATAGTAGCCTTAAATAACTTAAATGAAGTGACACCGCATAAGAAAAAGAATAAGCATGAGTCAAATTTAACCAACTTGCCCATCTCAAACCTCAAAGGATGTCCTTCTAGTTTCATAATAAACCTTGTCAGGTTTAGATGAAACATTTGAACATTATCCCACATAGGTATAAGTATAGAAATGTCAGTAGATATAAATCAGTAAATCACTTGCTTGAAGATCAATTTCATGTTTCGATCTGTGGAAAGTCATTTAGGTACGTAAACATTTATCGGTGATTGTGGTGTATAATCATAATGTGAAAGGGGTGAATACCGTTTGTTTATACTTAGGTTTAAGTTTAAAAAAAAAAAAAAAAAAAAAAAAAAAAAAACTGAAAGTGCGAAAATATGAACAGTTACAAATGATATTATTTGAAAGCTTAAACATTGTTTCTCCAACTTTTGTGGTTAGCAAACTTTAACTAATGGAGTTATACTATATAAGATCTTTATGTCATATCACAATCGCATTTAATAAAAGACTATGTTTCATTTGCCACTATAACCTACAATATCTTGTGTTTATAGTGTAGTTGGTTGAGAATTTGAGATGTATTAGCTCTAAACGATGACAACATTCAAACCGTAGCCTACCATCGTATGTTCTTCTCTTTTGGCCATTGTTCGTGAAAATCTTAGAATGAATATTGGCCTAAATAGGGAATTACAAAGTAGCTCAACTTTAAGGTAGAGGATGTGTGCCAACTAGATATGCAACAACAAGACGAAGGAAAAAGGTTGCATCAATAATCTTAACTACTTATAATACACAAAAACTTTTTTTCTATATTAATTACTCTAAAATACTTAAAATTAAACAATATAAATAATCAAGCATATCGTACAACTAATTCAAACACATTTTCTTCATTAAATGTCACTACGATACTTAGGGGGTGGCAGTGGATGAATCATGGGGTGAATCATGGGGCATACCGCTCGGCATGACCATTGCCATAGGGGCGGCATAGGATGAATCATGGGGGATTCGGCATTTGATACCGAAGAATCATGGAGGGCAAGTTTCAAAAACTAGTCGTTGCACCATTAATGGATTTGAGGTATGGTTGAATCATGGTTGAATCATGGTTGCCACTAAAAAGTATGGTGAGTCATGGTTGAATCATGGAATGAGGTGGCAGTATATTATTGGTTAGTGATGAATAATGGGGTAGGCATCGAATCATGACTGCCACCCCCCTTAAAACTTAAAATTAAACAATATAAATAATAAAGCATATTGTACAAGCTATTCAAACACAAAAAGAACAATATAAGAAATACAAATAATAAAGTTTAAGGTACAATACCTATAATTAATATTAGTCTTAAAATACATCCTCATTAAAAAATATAATTAACATACCACAAGCCCACAAGGTACAAACCAAACAAATTACTAATGTGGTCATCATAACTCCGATACTTAAATTTGATTGAAAGAATCGTACATGTCAAAGTATGAAAAATTTCGGGTGAAAAATATGTAGCTTTTGAATACCGTAATCCATATTTTGTTAAGTTGTGTCATATATATATTTACTAATCATATATATGAACGAACTAATGTATACTGCTCTATTATTACATGTCATATAATATTGTGACGAATAGTGCAAGTATCTTTCACTGTCAATCTTCACAACTTCGTAATAGTACTAACTACCGTTTTCGTATAGCTATTGCATTGCGATGCACGGGTACTCTATCATATTTATATGAGATAGTAGGCGATAAAATTATTTCCTAAATTTCTCGTCATGCGTTAAGTTATTATCGATAAAAATATATATCTAATAATATTGTTCGCCAAAAGTTTTAATTGCAGAGTACCACGGATACCTTGCTAGTAAGTTACTTATGTACTATTAGACAATAAGTGTTTTGTGGAAATGTTTTGACACTAGAAAAGCTATATATTAGCCTTAACATGATAACCAATCCAACTCATTTTACCATTTTACCATATTTTGAAAATAAACTCTTCTAAGTATATATTCTTCTTATTAGTGACTTGTTTGGTGTCTGCTTTCATCTAAATAAAAGAGGATTTTTTACGCTTATTCGCGGGCTTATATAATTTCGACTTATTTGTGACAAAATTTAGCCATATGATTTCTCCACAGTATATAAGTGATATAAATTTTTTAATTTTTTTTACTAAAATGTTTATCAGTGATTGTGGTGTATAATCATAATGTGAAAGGGGTGATTGCCGTTTGTTAATACTTTGGCTTAAGTTATTAAAAAATAATAATAATAAAACAATAAATAAATAAATTATTTTAAGTGCGAAAATATGAACAGTTAGAAATTGATATCATTTGAAAACTTATACATAGTTCCTCCATCTTTTGTCGTTAGCAAGCTTAAATTATTGGAGTTATATTGTATAAGATCTTTATAGGCCAGTCCTCTAACAATCGCATTTAATAAAAGATTATGTTTCTTGGCTAACGACATCAAAATGTATTATAGTTGTTACTTATTCTTTTTATATGTATCGAATAATTTTTTTTTGCTATTATGTGTACCTAAACTTGATTTTTGGGCATTTTGGTACTTTATGATCATTTTGCCCCTCATTTTATTATTATGAGAGAGACAAAATGGTTATAAAATACACAAAAATGACCAAAAAATAAAGTTTAGTACATATAATAGCAAAAAAATTTGTTCGATACATATAAAAGAAAATGATGACAACTATGATATATTTAGTGACTATTAGCCCTATGTTTCATCTGCTAATTTAACCTACAATATCTTGTGTTTATACTGTAGTTAGTTGAGACATATTAGCTCAAAACGATGAAATCATTTTAAGCTTGAGCCCTACTTACCCTACCATCATGTGCTCTTCTCTTTTGGCCCTTGTTCGTGTTAGAATGAATATTTGCCTATATAGGGAATTACAAAGTAGCTCGACTTTGAGGTAAAGGATGTGTATAGGGCTGAGCATCGGGTCGGAACCGACCCGACCCGAAAAAACCGAGAACCGAATTTCATGAAAAACCGGAACCGAAACCGAACCGACGGGCCGTCGGGTCGGTTTTCGTCGGTTCGGTTCGGTTTTGTCGGTCTACATGTATTTTGGCATGTTTTTTGTCGGTTTTGGGCCGAACCGGACCGAACCGAACCGACCCGAAACCGAATTTTATGAAAGACCGGAACCGAAACCGAACCGACGGGCCGTCGGTCCGGTTCGATTTTCGTCGGTTCGGTCGGTTTCGTCGGTCCGGTTCGGTTTTGAACCTTCGGTGCTCAGCCCTATGTGCCAACGAGATATGCATTAATAAGACAAAGTAAAAGAGCTGCATTAATAATCTTAACTGTTTATAATGCATAAAGACCTTTTTCAAAATTTTCTTTGAACGGCTGTTTATTAAAGACTAGCAAGGAGCTAGAAAAATTATAGATTAATGGAACTAGATTTTTCATCAAAGAGTTCCAATCAAAGTTAGAACTACAACAACTAGAGCACCAAGAAAAAGACAACCTAACAATTTCATCAAAAAGAATATCTAAACGAGGGGAATTGGTCCCAAACAAGACTTGGTTGCGAAACTTCCAAATGACCCACCAAGTGATATAACAAACACCTTCGAACACATCCTTGAAACGCTTTGAGACTCTGAGATTAATTAACCAAAGAAGCCAATCATCATATGAGAGAAAGTCATGAACCTCTAATTCCCACCAACGAGCAACCTTAAGCATTAACTGACGAGCCAAATGACAAGAGAAAAGAAGGNAAGCAGAAGAATTCATTTTATTGATATTATTCTTAACAACCATTACATTGAGCTTAAACATACCATTCAGGGCATATCCCCTACCAACATACATTTGATTCTTAGAAATAACAACCTTATCAGACTCAAAAACAAGACGAAAATCAAACTTGTTCAACAGCCAACCAGACACAAGATTCTTGCGGTCCGGTTCGGTTTTGAACCTTCGGTGCTCAGCCCTATGTGCCAACGAGATATGCATTAATAAGACAAAGTAAAAGAGCTGCATTAATAATCTTAACTGTTTATAATGCATAAAGACCTTTTTCAAAATTTTCTTTGAACGGCTGTTTATTAAAGACTAGCAAGGAGCTAGAAAAATTATAGATTAATGGAACTAGATTTTTCATCAAAGAGTTCCAATCAAAGTTAGAACTACAACAACTAGAGCACCAAGAAAAAGACAACCTAACAATTTCATCAAAAAGAATATCTAAACGAGGGGAATTGGTCCCAAACAAGACTTGGTTGCGAAACTTCCAAATGACCCACCAAGTGATATAACAAACACCTTCGAACACATCCTTGAAACGCTTTGAGACTCTGAGATTAATTAACCAAAGAAGCCAATCATCATATGAGAGAAAGTCATGAACCTCTAATTCCCACCAACGAGCAACCTTAAGCATTAACTGACGAGCCAAATGACAAGAGAAAAGAAGGTGCGAAGTTGATTCCACGGCAATACTACAAAGAGGGAAAATAATAGACGGGATGTCAAGACCACGAAGAGAAAGATTCAACCTTGAATGAAGCTTATCCAAAGAAACTCTCCATGCAAAAATATTAACCTTTTTCAACATTAATTACACTTAGATACTTAAAACTTAAAATTTAAACAATACAAATAATCAAACATATCTCAAACAATTCAAACACCATTCCTTCATTAAATGTCACTAAGATACTTAAACTTAAAATTAGACAATATAAAGAGAGAATTGCAAAAATCGTCCCTAAAGTTTGGCCAAATTGCACGTTTCATCCCGGAAGTTTGGAAAGTGCAAGGGTCGTCCCTGTGGGAAACTTTTGGGGCAAAATTCCTCCCTGGCCTACATCAAATGACTAAAATACCCTTGTCTCTATATTACTTTTCAGTTTCTTACACAAATGGTCCCTGTGTTTCGCCAGATTTTGCTGATTTAGTCCTAACTTTTTTTTTTAATTTATTTATTTTAACTATTAATATTAGTATTATTTTTTATACCTTTTCGTCCGTTTTTCTTACGTTTTTGTCCGTTTTTCTCACGTTTTTTCCGTTTTTCGTCCGTTTTTGTCCGTTTTTCTTTTTTTTTTTGTCCGTTTTTCTCACGTTTTTTTCGTTTTTGTCAGTTTTTCTTACGTTTTTGTCCGTTCTTCTTACGTTTTTTCCGTTTCATACGTTTTTGTCTGTTTTCTTACGTTTTTGTCCGTTCTTCTTACGATTTTTTCGTTTCCATACGTTTTTGTCTGTTTTTATCCGTTTCTCACACGTTTTTCCGTTTTTGTCCATTTTGCGTCCGTTTTTGTCCGTTTTTCTTACGTTTTTGTCCATTTTTTTTCGTTTTTGTCCGTTCTTCTTACGTTTTTTCCGTTTTCATACGTTTTTGTCCGTTTGTCTTACGTTTTTGTCCGTTCTTCTTACATTTTTGTCCGTTTTTATCCATTTCTCTCACGTTTTTTCCGTTTTGTCCGTTTTTCTTATGTTATTGTCCGTTTTTCTTATAATTTTTTCATTTTCATACGTTTTTGTCTGGTTTTCTTACGTTTTTTACCATTCTTCTTATGTTTTTTCCGTTTTCATACTTTTTTTCTGTTTTTGTCCGTTTTTCTTACGTTTTTGTCCGTTTTTTTCACATTTTTCCTATTTTCATACGTTTTTGTCCGTTTTTCTCACGTTTTTTCTGTTTTCATACGTTTTTCCACTTTTTCGTCCGGGTTTACACTGTCCATCACCACAAAAAATTTCCAAAAACATATTTTCAAAAAAAAATTAGAAAAAAATAAAAAAAAAACGTTTTCGAAAGAAAATTCAAAAAAAATGTTTTTGAATTTAAAAATTCCAAAAAACATATTTTCGAAAGAGTTAATTGCAAAAATCGTCCCTGAACTTTGGCCAAATTGCATGTTTCGTCCTAACCATTTTGAAAGTGCAGAAATCGTCCCTGTGTGAAACCTTTGAGCAAATTTTGGTCCCTGGTTTTAACAGGCGTTAAGTGGATTTCGTTAGAATTTACACGTTAGCCCTTTTGGGTCGCGACAGTTGCAGCGTCCGTCCTTTTACTAACGGCCGTTTATAATTTTTAATTTTCGATTACTTTAAAGTTTTTTTTATTTTTATATATATGTTTTTATTTTTATATATATGTTTTTATTTTTATACTCTTTTATATATGCTTTTAAATACATTTTTTATATATGTTATTATATACTTTTTTTATACATTTTTTATATAATTTTTTGTATACATTTTTGTTATACGTTTTGTATATGTTATTATAGATGTTTGCTTGTATGTGTACCAAAAAGAGTGCAAATTGACCAATTTGTATACGTTTTTGTATACATTCAGTCTCATTCTTTACATTATTTTTTTCTCGTCTTCCCTGCACATTGACCAACCAACCCTTCACATATTCTTTATATAATGGCATTAGCACAAGCTCATTTTCATCTCACGTTTGTAACAAAACCTACAACTGAAAAGATGAGTTCCAACAAGAAACCAGGTAATCAATAATGTCTTTTTTCGTCTCATTTCTCATATCTTTAACACAACTTTCATTTTTTATTTTATTTTATTTTTATTATTTTTTTGTGTGTGTGCAGAAATCATAACCATTTCCAGCAGTGAAAGTTGTGATTTACTTGATATCAAGTCATTTGCTGTCAAAAATCCAAAAGATGCAATTGCCATGCCAAAAAGGAAGCCAAAAAAAAAGATGGTTTAGTATCATGGATGTTGGTGCTTTAAGTATGACTTAAATGCCCTAGAATAAATCTGTTATAACCAAATTGATGTTTTCTGCTTAAGTATGGCTTTAAGTATGAACGCAATGCAATGCTTCCTGTTTATGTTTTAATTAAACGGATGCTAAAGGTACTTTGCATACATACCAAATTAAAAACGTATTTAAAAAGTATATATAAATGTATATAAAAAGTATATAAAAATGTATTTAAAAACATATATAAAAACGTATTTAAAAACATATACAAAAATGTATACAAAAACTTATATAAAAAATGTATTTAAAAACATATATTAAAGTGTATAAAAATAAAAACATATATATAAAAATAAAAACATATAAAAAAAATAAAAAAATTAACAAATCGAAAATTAAAAATTATAAACGGCTGTTAGTTAAAGGACGAACGCTGCAACTGTCGCGACCCAAAAGGGCTAACGTGTAAATTCTAACGAAATCCACTTAATACCGGTTAAAACCAGGGACCAAAATTTGCTCAAAGGTTTCACACAGGGACGATTTCTGCACTTTCGAAATGGTTGGGACGAAACATGCAATCTGGCCAAAGTTCAAGGACGATTTTTGCAATTAACTCTTTTCGAAATAAAATTTAAATAATTCGAAAATGTTTTACATTTTTTTTAAATTTTTCTAAAAAAATGTTTTTTTTAAAAATAATTTTTTTTTAAATATTTTTATTTTCAAATATTTTCTAAAAAATTTTTATTAAAAAAAATTATTCGATTTTTTAAAAAAATATATTTTATTTTAGATTTTTTTTTTAAATTTTTTTTCTAGGAAATTCCAAAAAAGTATTTTTTATTTTTCCAACATTTTAAGAATTTTTTTTTCGATAATTATTTTTTGAATTTTTTTAGAAAATTTTTTTGTATGAAAACGGAAAAACGTGAGAAAAACGGACAAAAACGGACAAAAACATAAGAAAAACGGGAAAAAAACATTTGAAAACGAAAAAAACGTAAGAAAAACGGACAAAAACGTATGAAAACGGAAAAAAACGTGAGAAGAACGGAGAAAAACGTATGGAAACGGAAAAAACGTAAGAAGAACGGACAAAAACGTAAGAAAGACGGACAAAAACGTATGAAAACGGAAAAAACGTAAGAAGAACGGACAAAAACGTAAGAAAAACGACAAAAACGTGAGAGAAACGGATAAAAACAGACAAAAACGTATGAAAACGGAAAAAACGTAAGAAGAATGGACAAAAACGTAAGAAAAACGGACAAAAACATATGAAAACGGAAAAAACGTAAGAAGAACGGACAAAACGTAAGAGAAACGGGAAAAAATGTGAGAAAAACGGACAAAAACTTAAGAAAAACGGACAAAAACGTACGAAAAACGGAAAAACGTGATAAAAACAGACGAAAACGTAAGAAAACGGACATAATCGGACGAAAAAGCATAAAAAAATAATACTAATATTAATAGTTAAATAAATAAATTAAAAAAAAAGTTAGGACTAAATCAGCAAAATCTAGCGAAACACAGGGACCATTTGTGTAAGAAACTGAAAAGTAATATAAAGGTAAGGGTATTTTAGTCATTTGATGTAGGCCAGGGACGAATTTTGCCCCAAAAGTTTCTCACAGGGACGATCCTTGCACTTTCCAAACTTCCGGGACGAAATGTGCAATTTGGCCAAACTTTAGGGACGATTTTCACAATTCTCTCCAATATAAATAATAAAGTATATTGTACAAACTATTAAAACAAAAAAAACAACAATATAAGAAATACAAATAAATAATAAAGCTAAAGGTAAAGACTTATAATTAATGTTAGTCTTAAAATACCCTCTTATTCAAAAATACAATTAATATATTACAAGGTATAAACAAAACAAGCTACTAATGTGGTTACATAACCCAAATACTTAAATTCGGTAGAAAAGAATCATACATGCCAAAGTATGAAAAACTTCAAGTGAACTTTTAATACCGTAATTTAGCTAAGAGGGGCAAAAATGTCCAGAAATTTCGCAAAATACCCTAAAGAGGATGAATATGAAAGAAAATTACCTTCAAAAGTAAAAAAAATTGTTCGATACCCTGAAGACGAAGGAAAAGGGTTGCATCAAATAAGTTACTGATGTACTATTAGACAAAAGTGTTTTGTTGAAATGTTAATTTCGACATTACAAAAGTTATTAGTATTAACTTGATAGTCAATCCAACTCATTTTACCATTTTTAAAAATAAATTTTTCTAAATATACATTCTTTAGTGACTGCTTTGGTGTCTACTTTCATCTAAAGGAGTGCTTTCATAGCGAGAGATGTGATACAACTAGTCGATATTAAGTATTTGATTATGGAACTGATCTAAATTTTCTTTTATAAAACTATAGAAATAGTTCAATGTCTTAAATTAACAAAACGAAAAGTATAGTGCACATTTTGAGACCAATGATTTTATTAACAACTTTTGATAATAGAATGACAACTGATTAATCTTAACAATACCGAAGCTAAGGAAATACAACAGAAGTCTAAGATTAAATGGACTCTTGAAGGAGACGAACCTAAGTTTTTTCATGGCGTCGTCAACAAAAGAAGATCTCAACTTGCTATCCGTGGTATTTTTATTGATGGGGTCTGGAGTACTGATCCTAGCTCGATTAAAGATGCTTTCCTTAAACATTTCACTTCTAGGTTTCAAGAACCGGTTAAATTCAGATTCAAGATTAATTTCAATTTCCCTAATCGGCTTCAACATAACCAATCTATTGAGCTGGAACGTAACGTGTCTTACGATGAAATTAAGAGGGCAGTCTGGGATTGTGGCGATAATAAATCCCCGGGTCCTGACGGTTTCACCTTCGAGTTTTTTAAAACTTATTGGGATACCGTCGGTCTAGATTTTTGTGCAGCGGTTGAATATTTTTTCATTCATGGATCTTTCGCTAAAGGGTGCAATTCTTCTTTTATCGCTCTTATCCCTAAAGCTATTGATGCTAAATTCGTTAATGATTTTCGTCCAATTAGCTTAATTGGCTGTGTTTACAAGGTGGTCACGAAGATTCTTGCTAATAGAATTACATCGGTCATGGATATTCTTATTATTCGGACACCCAATCTGCGTTTTTAGCCGGGAGACATATTCTTGATGGTCCTTTTATACTTGATGAGGTCCTCCAATGGTGCAAGAGGACAAAGAAACATGCGATGTTTCTTAAAGTCGATTTCGCCAAGGCATATGATTCGGTTCGATGGGATTATTTGCTTGATATTTTGCAGACGTTTGGTTTCGGATCTACGTGGTGCAATTGGATCAGGGGCACCTTTACATATGCCAACACTTCTATTCTTGTGAATGGAAGTCCTACTAAGGAATTTTCATTGCATCGTGGTTTAAGACAAGGTGACCCTCTTGCTCCTTATCTCTTTATCCTTGTTATGGAATCACTTCATCTTTCTTTTAGTAGAGCGATTGCAGACGGTTTATTCAAGGGTTTAAGTCTGCCAGGGTCGTTACAGCTTTCTCATCTATTTTATGCTGACGATGCTATGTTTCTTGGGGAGTGGTCTCATTCTAATCTCCATGGTATTGTTACCATTTTGAAGAGTTTCTATCTCGCCTCTGGCCTCCAAATTAATTTGAATAAAAGTCAGTTGCTTGGGGTGGCGGTTTCTCGGCTAGAGGTGGAGAATGCTGCTAATTCGATCGGGTGTTCGATTATGAATAATAGTTTTCGGTATCTTGGGGTTATGGTGGGACAAAATTCCTCTCGTTTATCCGCTTGGGACGATACCATTGCTAAACTAAAATCCCGGCTATCTAAATGGAAGATGAAGACTCTTTCGATTGGGGGCCGTTTTACTCTTTTAAAGTCGGTTCTGGGCGCTACTCCAATTTATAACATGTCCATTTTTAAGGTTCCTAAGGGTATCCTTAAAGTAATGGAAAGCATTCGTCGGCGTTTTTTCTATGGCATTGAACCATCGGACAATAAAATAACGTGGGTGGCTTGGAATAAGGTCCTTGCTTCTAAAAAGCAAGGAGGTTTGGGGGTGTCTAGTTTCTATTCTCTTAATCGTGCGCTTCTGTTAAAGTGGATTTGGAGATTTGTCTCGAGTGATGGATCCCTTTGGAGCAAAGTTATTCAGGCCTTGTACGGTAAATATATTGACTCCCACTCGTCTAGTTTATCTTCTATCTGGTGTTCTATAATTCGGGAGCTCCATTGTCTTAAAGATAACGGGTTCGATTTCTGGGAACATTGTAAAAAACGCATAGGTAATGGTTTCTCTACTCGGTTCTGGTATGACATTTGGATTGGCGATAGTCCTCTTTATATTCGGTTTCCTAGGTTGTTCATCCTCGACTTGAATAAAGACGTCTCGGTGGGCGATAAATTGAAGGATTCTGTTGAGCTTTCTTTCCGCAGGCCTGTTAGGGGAGGCATCGAACAACATCAATTGTCTGCCCTTGTCTCTATGTTGGAGTCGGTTGTTCTTTCTAGTTGTAACGATCGTTAGGTTTGTGGTTTGTCTAATGATGGGGACTTCAAGGTTAAGGACTTTCGCACTTCTCTTGATGATCTTATGCTGCCTCATTGTGAGCCGACTAGATGGATCAAAGCTATGCCTATCAAGATTAATATTTTTGCTTGGCGAGCTCGCAAAGACTGTCTCCCGACTAGGAGGAATCTGATGCTTCGAGATATTAACATCGGATCTGTTTTATGTCCGGTTTGTGACGCTTATGACGAGGATGTTAACCATTTGTTCTTTCAATGCAATTTGGCGCAGGTGGTTCTTCGTAGAGTATGTCGTTGGTGGGAGATTGACATGGTTGGATGGTCTTCGTTTCATGATTGGTTAGCTTGGTTCTTTTCGATTCGTCTCCCTCCCAAGACGAAAATCTTATTGGAAGGTGTTTTCTACGCTTCGTGGTGGCATATTTGTAGGTATAGGAATCGGTCCATTTTTTATGATAAACCCCCTAACCGTTCGGAGATTTTTGACGATATTGTCCTTAATTCATTTAATTGGTGCAAATTTCGTTGTCGTTTTTCTTTTTCTTGGAACGATTGGTTGAAAAACCCACATCTCATTTCTTTGTAATTGGTTTCTAGCGCCTTGCTAGTTTCTTAATAAATTTGCCGTTCAAAAAAAAATAAAATCATAAAAATATTGCAAACACATACGATGACTTTTGTGTGTATTAACCGTATTATGATCAATAAAATTTTCAAAATGTTGTTACTTTTTATGTTATTTTAAAGCAAGAGTTACATTTTAAAAAACTTTAGTAGCCTTTATAATGAATTATTTGGATGTAACTTACATATATGAAGCTAATTTGATATGTTTATAAACTTAGAAGATGACATGAAAAGATTTGGAATATAATAATTAATTTGGTTAGGGGATGATTTGATATTTTAATAAGTTAAAAGGTTATTATTGACAATTTCTAATTTATGATGCTAAGAAAGTGATATAAGGGGATACAAAGAGTAATGATCGGAGGCCTAATAGTATAATTAATTTTATGTTTAAATTAGCGTGATAAAGGTTTTTATGATTTGATCAACAAGATAGTGATACATGCAAGTTATCCATGACATTTAAAGACACTTTAAACATTACGTTTTTTAAACCATATATTTCTTTTTACGCTTTGGAAATAATAAAAGCGACTAAAAATATGACTAATTTTATGATTTGATAGATATGTCAATTTTATTGATTGCAACAAACTGACTTATATCTTTTGAAAAGCGAATCAACTTTTGACACACAGTTTATGTACAACATCAGTTATACGAGTACCTTTCAATCATCTTTAAACACTAACATTTGCAAACAAAAACAGGTTCATTTATGTATGCATTTTTATGCATGCATACACAACCAAGCAAATGTACATGTATCTACTAAACACAAAATTGTAGTAATTGTAATTGTAAATATATACATTAGGTGTCTTAAACAATGTCGTTTTGATGTATGACTGTATGTATATACAATTTTTCAAAAGAAACCCCAAACTATGAACCAACTTACATAACACATTATGGATTATTTATTAATTTTTTATTATTATTATTTTTTATTTTTTATTTTTTTCATTTTTATTTATTTATTTATTTATTTTGTGTAACAAATTGTATTTAGCAAATAGCTAATGAATTTTACCATAAACCAACTTACAAAAAGATCCTTTAAAATTCGATTGAAATGATAATATTGTTAAATTTTCTTATATATCCTAAAAAGCAAAACTTACTATGGATAAATTACTTTAAGAATTATAGACTCGATGTAAAATTTATTGATGGCTAACCTTTTGGTATACACATTTACGAGTTAAACTATAATGATGAGCTAATAATACTATTTTTAGCGAAACAAATAATACCTTTGGACATGAAATGAATCAAAGATATCACATTTAATTTAAATATCAATTACTTTCGTCGCAACGCGCGAATAACCCTCGTACATCTACATCTACATAATTTGAGTATATGGCAATGTCACAATGATTAATAGTAGTTATGCAATAGGAAACATGTGTCCCATGTTTCAGCCATACCAGGCAATAGTAGACATCACAATTGTAAACGTTTAAGTAGTCTATTAATGATTCTATGGCTATCAAGCAAATGAACCCTACAAACAACGACTATCAAAGCGTGACATGTTGATTGAGCCCGTATCATCGACTCCAATTCATACAAATAGTAGCTAGATTGCATTTAATTAACTATTGTGTATTAGACTAAGTACCACACTTAAGTTTGTATTTATTTTGCGAATAGTGATGTTTAACTATCCATCAACACTATTTAAACGGTAGAACCCTACACCAACTAACGCATGGTCACTCCTGTTCATTGGTTAGGCTACAGTGTCCACTATAAACTTAATTTAGGATCTCATATAATCTACATAAAAGATTTCGTCAATAGACGTCGTTACATTTGATAAAGTAAGTTAAGTGCCAATTTGGTTCATAAAGTGTTAAACAACTTGTACTTCTTGATGGGTAACACTAATTTGGAACTTGTTACGCCATAAAGCTCTCGAATAGGATTTAATGCCGGCTTTTAAGTTGTTACACCGTAACAAGGTTTCCCTTATTACGTCGTAAAGGCATCGATTTTAGAATTTTTCTTTTTTTGTTTAAATCGGCTTTTATTATATTTATGTTACTTTTTCTTTTAAATCCCTATAAATATAAGGCTCATTATAATTTTAATTTCCTTTGGCCATTCATAAAATTGTGTTTAAGAGTTATTATCTTGTTAGGGTTTTATTTGTTGGCGTTTTGGATAAATATTAATATTCGTATGACTAAAATCGAACTCGAGACCTCGGGATTGCACACGTTACGAATAAGTATCAAGGAATAAATAATTAATATGTATTATATGTTATGTATACATATTTATTATTTGAACACAAGAAAAGGACTAATGATTGTTAGTTGTTAATGGTATGGACTAACTATCATTAAATGTAAACGAGAAGGACTAGAATGCAAAATTGGACACAAGAAGGATCCGGAACCCCCCATTGTTCCATATGGCCGGTTCTATGGGCTAGGGGAAACCTAACCAACTTGACTTGTCCTCCAAGATTGTATTTAGTATAAATACAAAACCAAGGGTCTTAGTTTTCCACCTTTTGTGCACACACTAAACCCTAAATTGGTTTTTCTCTTCTCCCTTGTTCTTGAACCGATCGTACACTCCCATTAGGGTTGTTAGATCGATTTTCTTTCATCAAAAATATTTACTTGTGTTTTTACTATCATAAACTTGATATGGTTTAGTTCGTGTGTACAAGAACGATGTAATTACTCACTATAGTAATTATCAAGGTATCGATTAACAAAACGGTAAGGGGTTAATCATTGATCCATATAAACCCTAATTAGGGTTCATCCAATTGAAGGTTTATAAAGTTTGATTCTTGTTTAGCTAGAATCAAAAGGTCATTCCTATTTACGTTTATGTTAATCTTTTATATGTTATAGATGTTCCTACGCTTCCGCATATGTGACTACTTGATTATGTTTATTTATATGATTGTCATGGTATATAAATTCTAACATTATTCCCTGAAGGTTTTATACTCGTTATCAACCTTTTGATTAGGATTAACAAAATTCACATGAACGTCAATTCTAGTCACATTTAGAATGTGCACTTGTTCATGTCTACATATGTGGTGGAATAGAGGTTTACATGGCTAGAGGTGGCATACAAATATACAAACAAAAAGATGGTGTGATTGTTTGTAGCACATAGTGAAGATTAATCCCTCTTGATGGTTGTTGGTATGCTCAATGCATAGAGGGTTTGGATAAATGTATACATGTGCGACCTCAATAAGTCAGCAGTACTTTCTGAAAAATATAGCCTCAAGCTCTCGATCAATCTTCTAAGGGGCTTCACTCTTGGTATTGCTCAATTTTGAGAAAGAAATAACCAATTTAAGCTGATAAAATTTACTTTGCTTATTAATTAAGCTCGTCGAATATGCATACCCATTGTTACGCAAGCTATATCTGGAATCACACAAGATGATCGATTTGACTTGAACAATAAGTGACCGTTTTTTACTAAATATTAAACATGTTTAATTTGTGCGTGATTATCGAACTGATATATGAGTGATGCGCGTGATGTGTCGTTGCGGTTTAGCAGTATTAATGCCTACTCAAGTTTTAAATTTATATTTAGCCGACTTATCAATAACACACACACTTAACGAGCAGTGTACCCAGTCAGTTTGTATATAATGGTAAGTAGAGTGTCGATCACTAAGAGTGGAACGTATTATCTAGTTATCCTAATCAGTATTTTAATATCCTAAGTTAGTTTTACAGCCTAATCTAACGCAAGGGGGGTTCAGCCTGAGAGACTGGCACAGTTGGGTTATTAATTAAACAGTAAATTAAACTAATGAGCACAAATCAACGAATAGCATGCACGTACACAGATAGATAATAGAGACTATAAGAAGACCTGTCCTGATAATTAAGTAGCTTGTCACTTGTTTTATTGCTAGTTTTATGTGAAGTGTATTTAATTAAACCTTTCTCGTTGGTTTCATTATATCGGCGAGTAAACCCTTAATGATTACTTATGATTATCCTACTTATCCAAAGAGGTCAGATTAAATAGGCGAGGAAGGGGTATGGCAGCCCATGCAGTGCTCAGCTAGACACAGAGGTTATCAAAGCACTAATATAAATTCACCAAAGACATCAAACATATAAACTTTAATTGATGGGAAAGCAATTTTAAGGCGGGCATATGATTTTGCGTACTCACATACTACCGGCCATCAATCCTGATGAATTAAAGCTTACTATTACAATAAAACAAAACTACTTAATGAATTAAATACATGCAGGACCTTCTTACAGCTCTAGTATCTTCGTTTGGGGCGTGTCTTGTGTTGCTTGTTCGTCTGAATTCGGCTCCTTAGGGTTTGGTGGCACACCAAATTCGTCTAGGTCTTGGGGTATTTATAGTTTCTGTCTAAGGGTTCGATGCGGCGCATTGAGTAAGTAGATGCGGCGCATCGACTTAACTTCGCGTGGGGTCCAAGATTATTATATTCTGAAATATTCGCACACCGCCTTCAGATGCGGCGTAACTTAATTCTTGTATGCGGCGCATGTCCTTCAGTTGTCTTGGATTGTTTCTGGTGAAGTCTTAATAGTGATACGCCGTATGTCAAATGTATAATGCGGCGTATCTGGAGTAGAACGAGCTTGATCTTCTTCTTTGACCAAAGTTTCATATGCGGCGCATGATAGAATTACATGCGGCGCATTCTTCAAAGTCAGGCAATGGTCTTCGAATTCATCTAAGTATAATATTGCGGCGTATCTGTTGAGTGAGATACGGCGCATCTTCTGGATTTCAGTAGACTTTTGACATCTTGCTTGTTTTGCTCCATAATTAGTCCAAAATCGTCAAGTTTCACCTTTTACCTGTTTTTATCTGAGAATCACTAAAGTAAACATTAAAGCACCGATTCTCATAAATAATATAATGAAACAAGTCAAATAAATAGGATAAATGATGATGATAAAATGTACTTATTTGAGTTCATCAATGAGCTATGATACAAACTGTCGAGAACCTATATATATGTTCATGTAATTCACCTTAACATGTGCCATATGACACATGTTTCCTTAATTAAACATTCAAGTTTAACGATGAGTTACACACATAGGTCCAAGGACATTTGAAAATATATAGTTGATTTTCAACTGACTTCAATTGGCTCAAGTTATCCCACCCAAAGCGCAACACATGAGCGGCAAAAGCTCACATAGTGATATAGTAAGATGGGGTGCAAGCAACTAACTCATGCTAAGGGAACGAACCTATGGGGGTTCTCGAGAGTCCACAAGAACCTCATAATTAAGTTCTCCCCGGCCCCTTCGTGTAAATTTTCTTAAAAAAATTTTGATTTTTTCGAAATGCACCTGGTAACTTTCTAAATAATCTATAATTACTCATGCTAAACAATGGATCTTTTTAAAGATGCCTCCTCTTCCCTAGCTCAGACAAAGATTAAGCATAGGACCCTTGCAAGTGCTCTCATCTGTGAAACAAACTACACTTCACGGTGGTCGGACTATATACAACGAAGGACCATTATGCAACTTATTACATGTTATTGAAGATATTGTACCCCTATTTTTTGTCAGTTAAAATCGGCAACACATCAAAGATAATATGAATGATTTGAGTACGAATCTTGACATTTCCAATAATTCACAAAAATTATATTCGACCAAGGAGTTGCAACATTTTTGTCCTAGACATGGTATATAGGGTAGTTTTTATTATAAAGTTTGTTCTAAAAGTATCTCTAACATCAAATGTTAGACGTGTGAAATAAAAGTTTAGAACTAAAAAGAAAGCTAAAACACGTGACATGTTGTCAGTCAATAAAATAAGGGTTTTGCTAACCGCAATTCTATGAGTTGTGATTAAGCTTACCGTGATTGAAATCAATAACTAATTAACATTAAACATTTTATATTTAACAACACCTTCTATAATTATAATCATTAAATATGTATAAATATAGAAATACTGAGTTATTAAATACTATTTTTACGTAAAATATAAGGCTTAACCACAACCACAACTAGTCGTGAACAATAAAACTGGTTAACCGAACCGGAAAAAAAAAAAAAAAAAAAAAAAAAAAAAAAAAAAAAAACGATAACCGTAACCGGTTTCGGTTTGTGGCCAAGCCGCCTGTTAGTAACCGGTTTGGATTTTTTGAATTTCAACCGGTTTGTACCGGTTTTTTAATGGCCGGTTTGGCCAACCGGTTTTTGGCGGAAAAAGCTTATAATTTTGAATTTCGAATTTCAAACCGGTGGGGAGCGGGAAAGAGCATATTTTTGAATTTTTGGGTGTAAATTTTACCATTTTGTCATTGTATGTTTAGTATAAATAGAGGGGTTGTGTGTTGGTTCATTTACAACTTTCACATAAGCAGAAAACACTCTAAAAATCAAAACCGAAACTATTTCACTAATGACAACTCAATCTAGTTCAACTACCACTAGTGTTGGTTCTTCAAGTGCACCGACGACTGTTAAAACTTTACCTTGCACCCGTTCCGCCGATGTTTGGCAACACTTCAACCTCGTCAAGATGTCGGATAACACACAAAAGGCTCAATGTAAGCATTGCTTTCAGATATTGTCTTCCGGTTCCAACTCGACGTTGAGGGCTCATATCAACAACAAAAATTGCTCTTCACTCAAAATGGTTTCGGAACCGAGTCAATCGTCTATGGGTCGAGACAGGGATATTTTTGTATTCAATCCGGATTTTGTTCGTGACCAATTCGCTGGTTTGGTGATTCAAGAAGCATTGTCGTTCAACCACTTCGACAACCCTGGAATGACAAGGGTGTTTCAAGATCATCTTCAACCAAAGTATAATCATGTAAGTCATATGACTCTTAAACGTGATGATATGAAACTATGGAAAACGGCTAAACAACAATTAAAAGATGGTTTTTTTAAATTTAAATGCTTGTGTAAACTTAACAACGGATGTTTGGTCCGCTCCTCATGGTTTACCCGGTTTGTACCTTTGTGTTACCGCACATTGGATTGATCCCGAAACTTGGCTAATGATGAAGCGTACCATTGCATTTGAAGACTTTCTGGTTCCTCACTCGGGAGTTGCTTTATTCAAGATGTTGAAAAAAGTGTTCAACAAATTTCACTTGGAAGGGAAAAAAAATCAATTACGTTGGCTAATGCAAGTAATAACACAAACGCAATGGATAGACTAAAAGTAAAATACAAGCCACCTATGAATGACATATTTTATCATAGTCGATGTGTTGCACACATCATTAACATGGTTGTGCAAGCAGGATTAGCGAATCCCCCGATAAATCACATGAAAGAATGTTTTAAAAAGAATGTTAAAATATATATTTAAATCGGGTACTAAAACATATGTTGACTATATTCAGTTATGTAAACAAGCGGATAATCCTTTTTAGCACCTAATTGGGATGTTGAGACAAGATGAAATTCCCCTTATCATATGTTCCTATGTGGTATAAAACAAAAAGTGACTTTACAATTTTTACATGACCGTTTGTCGGAAGCAAATAAGTGTAGTCCATTTTCGGTCCAACATTGGGATACTATTGAAAAACTAACCCTATTACTTGAAGTTTGTTACAATGCCACAAAAAAATTATCGGGAGTTTTGATGCAGGATTTACCGACCAGGTTTTAATATTTATAAGTTGCTCGTCTACCAAAGGTCTACCTAATGCACTATCGGGCAGTGTACCCGGTCGTGTAAGGTATAGCTAATGGTAAAGCCGAGGTCGTCCCAAGAGCTATGCGTGCAGAAATTATCTAAGTTTAGTGTCACAAGTTTTAAAGGGGGTTTTGATAATAGATTAATTAAACTACGGAAATGAAATGACAAAAAGCAAGTAAATAAATGAAGAGAAATCAGTTGGGAGAAATGTGTTAACCTAATTACTACTCTTGTTATTATCATGACAAGTTTTCTAATTAGTGCATCGTATCGTTTCATCTGGGGATTCAAGTCGATAGACTCAGATGGTCAAATCATCTAATCCTATCTCACACCTTGCCCTATTCCGTAACCTAATGATTACAAGAGTTCGCTGGCAAATACAAGGTACAAGAGTCATTAAGAGACTCTACTAACTTAGAATAGTCTAACGGGATGCGGCCGGTCGAAACTTACACCCCCCCCCCCATTCCTTAAGCAAATCTGTTTGGTAGGTGGTCGTTCGTTGAATTTTCCACATGAATGGTGATAGTCCTATTGTCAATTCCTATCACCAAAACACACCCTTATCCGCTATGGGTTCTATGGTCAATTCTCCTAGCCTCAATGGAACTACCAGACATCATTACTACCGAAACAAAGGTGTCCTAAGACATACTAAGAAAGTATACAAATAAAATGATAATAAATGCGAGAAAACTAAATCATGGCAATAACAATTTCATAATGAGGCTAACCTCATACTCATAAATGCAGAAAAAGATATGTTCAACATGATAAATGAAAACATAGATTCGATACAAAGATTATCAATGATAAAACTTATGATATTGGCGTGAATTCTCCCTTGGAAATGACTTGTATGCTAGTAGAACTTCGTTCTCCTTGCTCCCTAATTTCCTCCTGACTTCTGTGTGGTGAAAAGTGATGTTGAAAACTCGAAATTAGGGTTGGTATTTATATTGCCCGACTTTGCTACGGCGTAGCTCTAGGTTTGACTACGCCGTAGCCCTTGTAATTAGCAACTACCCCATAGCTTGATCATTGGCTACGGGCGTAAAACTCTCGTTAAAACATCTACGGCGTAGTTATATAAGGAACTACGCCATAACCTCATCAAGGATCACGGAAATTCTTCACAATGTAGACCTACGGCGTAGCTTGAGCGTTAGCTACGCCCGTAGAAGTCTCGTAGTAGTAACTACGCCGTAGGTGTTTGGGCTTCGTTGACTTTGGTCTTCAGTGAGTGCTACGACGTAGGTAGAGAATACTTCTACGCCGTAGTTAGTGCAGATTTTGCATACTTCAAATATTTTCATAAATAACCTTCCAATTCTGCGTCTTTTCGTTCCTATGCTCATCTTTGTCCTGAAAACAGAATATAAACAAATAAGAGTATATATCCTAGTAAAATAATACAAAAGATGAGTATAATAGGGGGAATTAACACTAAAATATCGGCACTATTTGATGTTATCAAGTTTATTATCGAACATCTGATAACGCTGGATTGCTACCACGCAACAGGTTTTACCTCTCAAGGGATCTTGAGAAGCTTGCAATCCCACCAGGCAGTGTACCTGGTCAGTGTAGTATAGTGTATTGGTAAGTATGGGGGATTGATCGTTCTCTCACAGGGAATAGTGTTCGTTAGGATAGAAAAACTACTCTAATAGGTCTAAAGTTGAAGGAAGATTATTTTTGTAATTTTTTATATTTTATGGAAAGCAAGTAAAATCTCGGGTTTTGGAGGAGTGGGCGGAATTAGTTGCTAGTCAACTAACCCAAAAACTACTATTGCAATAAAATAAAATAACAAGAAAATAAAAGGTTGTGAAAACTTATATAGAGACAAATGTGTTTACTTAGACTTCCTTACTCCCTAACTATCTTTTACCGGTTAATTGGTGTATGTATTACTTGTGTGGATGACGGGTGTATTCCTTAACAATTCATGGGGTGGCATACATATCTCCCCAATTCTATGAGCTCTTATCTCCTCCTACAACCATGCGTACACATAATCATAGGGATTGTAAACAGTGGCTCATGCGTTAAATACTACCTTAATAACCTAGTATGCCTTAGTTACATGTTTCTTAAGACGTTCAAGCATGTTACCATATAGGAGTATTGCCAGTTTTCTTAAGCCTAACATTGATGAAACATTCATCCCAACAAAGTAATAACACACCAATCAACCAATAATTAATAGTTAGGTTTCATTAGATCTAAGCAAACACAAGAAAAATCTAGCCTAGCCAGTGTTCAATCCCGAAAGACAACCATCAAGATACTAATTTAACCAACCACAATAGACCATATTCGGATCACATCCTTCCGGACTCTATCTTTATGTGAAAATTGAAGGAATTCAAAGGGTGGCAACCCTTGAAACAATAATAGCTACCAAATCGTCTTAGGGTCTCGTAATCCCAAAAGTTTCCCCACAAAGTTCACACTAATGACCATGCAGATGAATGAAAATTAGGAAAATATATATAGATTTTACATTCTGACGGCGTCAGGTTATAGAGTCTGACGCCGTCAGCTCGCCGTCATTAGGGTTCTCAGATGGCCTAGATTTACTTCTGACGCCGTCACCCTTTAAATTCTTCTGGGCCGTCACTCTTTAGCTTATAACCTGACGGCCTACATTCTTTAACTCCTGACGCCATCAGGTGAAAACATCTTGTTTTCTTCATAGGACGTCTAGTGTAATCTGACTTTACTCTTTTGTCAATGTTGGCTGACGGCGTCACCTTGTGACTCTGACGCCGTCAGGTAGGAATTCAGCTTCTTTTGAGACTTTGTCGTTTTCTTCACTTTTATGCTCCAAAAACGTCCAAATATGCATATTTTCCAGAATTCTTCTCAAAAGTACCTAAAATGACAAAAGGAACGATTTAGGGCAATATTTGATCATATTTACTCGAATTAGGGCTTAAATGACCCATTAAAACGGGTACACTTTTCGTCTCATCAACATCTCATTTGGTACTCCAACAAGTATTCTGTATGTGTTCAAAACTAAGCGAATTTGAATTAAATGGTGATGTATATGCAAGTATGGTTTCATCAATGAAATTAAAGCTTAGGAAATATTTTGAACAAATGCCACTGATTATTACTTGTGCGGCCGCATTAAATCCATGTTTTAATGTAAGCGGGGTAGAGTTACTTATCGACTCGATTACAATTGATTTGGAGTGTTTTAACTATAACCCGGACTTTGCAAAAGATGCAAAAGAGTTTTTTTAACAAATCTTTTGAAGGTTTATGGGATATTAATTTTGCAAAATATGGTAACCCAACACTCCTTCAGTGAGTTCGGCTTCTTCATCGAGGTCGCATAGAGGGAATCTGATGGTTGGCTTGCAACAACGGTTAAAAGAAAATCCCAACAAACAGGCAAAGAATGATCGTTTCTCGAACAACGAATATGATAGATATAGCACAACCTTTATCTCACATGTTCCGACCGATGATGTTGAAAATTTTGATGTTTTGGGTTTTGGAAAGCAAAGGAATCAATGTTTCCTGTTCTATCCCGCACGGCCCGAGATGTACTAAGTGTACAAGCTATTTCGGTAGCTTCTGAATCCGCTATTTCAACAAGTGGAAGGGTATTATCAAACCGAAGATCAAGGCTCACACCGGCGTCTTTGGATATGTGTATGTGTTTGAAAGATCACTTGGACGCAACCGAGTGAATACAACACACATCAAATCTTGAAAACACCCTAGACTTCGAAGAAGGGATCTACGATGAAGAGGTGCAAGCGGGTGAAATTGAATTACTTTCCGATGCAGAAATCAGAGAAGATGAAGCTACTAGCGAAGCTAGGTCCAACAGATCCGAAGAAGAAATCAATTTCGATTAGCTTTCCGTTGTATTATATATATGTATTATGTTTTAAGTTTATTTATTATGTTTGATGTATTTCCTTTCCGATGTATTATGTGTTGTATTAAATAAAAGTTGAAGTTTATTCAGTTTATTTTGTACAAAACGACGAAAACCAAAAGAAAAAAAAAATCGAAAACTGGTTATTCGACAAAAACCGGTTACTAACCGGCCCCAAACCAGTTTCCCAAACCAGTTTCCACTTGTTGGGTTTTTTTCCACTCGATGCCGGTTAGGAACCGAACCAGTTAACCGGTCCAACCGTTTTTCTAGGACGTTGACCAATAACCGATTATTGTTTGACCGGTCAATTAACCGAACCGATTAACTGGAATGTGCACCTCTAACCGCAACCATAAGGTTGTGAAGATTAACAAAACCTATAAAATAATATATTTTTCAGGAATAATGCATTTGGGCCAATGTAGGAGCACGTACGGATGAGAAATTAATCTTAAATAACTCAAAGGCCCCATATGAATTGAAGTTTGTCTTGTAGCCCAATTACTATTTTTAGTGCGTTACGTGTAAACACACACCATTCATTACTATATTAGTTTTCATTTTTTCTTTGTTAACTTCAAGTCGGCGATATATATTTTACATAATTCAAACTTACGCCACCAAGAGTATCCTGAAGTTGAAGGTGCCAAAGCCAAAGTCGCATGCAAGAATTTTAACAAGTTCTTAATGATCAAACGGACCCAAATAATTTAATGTTCCATAACAAATTTGATTTACGAGTGGACCAATGTGGTCCAAGCCCATTATAGCATTTGAGCCAGCCAACTCATGATAATTAATTTGATGTTTTAATATGGTGTCTAACTTCAATGAAAAATTAACGAAAATTTGAATCCTTTGTGCCATTGTGGTTCAAGATTTAAAGCATGTAAATAAAGAAAATTGATACTGAAACCAAAAGCTTTAAATTTTCATGAGACTTAAGATTTTTAATTCATATAAATATATAAATAGTTAGAATCTGCATTGAAAGGGTAAAACTTACGTTGACTTGTTTACTAATGTATTCATACACTAAACAATATATATAAAGTACGACATTTGAATTCTAAAATTTTAATATATTTTTTCTATTAATTATCAACCACTTGTAGAATGGATGGATGATAAATTAATAACTGAATTATTAAAACTGAACTTCGTGACTTAAGCTAGATAGAAAAAGAAATATAAAAAATGTAGTCATTTTTTTATGTATTGCAGTATTTTGCAAATTAATTACATTGTTAAACTAGAAAAATGTTCAAATGTGATACCTCGATCTCTGTAGAGAAATAACATTAAACTAAGATACAGGATATCAATAGGCTCATAAATAGGCTCATATTGTTTGCAATGTGAATATTGTCAGATATTTATTTACCCAACGAATTCACTTCTATATAATTTTTTACTTTTCAGATAAAAATGCATCTCATTCGTATGCTTGTTCATACGCGCACATGCATATAGTGTATACAAATTCGCAAACAGAATTTCTAACATAATCTCAAATTAAGTATACATTAATCCACTATAACTACACAAAAATAAACATCTTTATTTATTTTTTTTTGAACGGCAAAGAGATTATATTGAAATAACCAGCGAGAAGTTAAAGATAACAAATCACCTAAAATACGCACACCAAATAAAACACCGAGCACTATAACCAACCCCTAAAAATTAAGCACCCGAAAATAAACCAAAGCAACTCTTATCTCCTAACGAAACCACCTTAACACCTAAACACCCGTGCTTGAATAAGTCACACTCACTCCATAAGCACGTTCAATATCTAATTAAATAGCTGAATCTGCAAGATCTTCATCCGAGTACTATTTACTGAGTGCAACTTGTCGACATATATTTACCGGGTACTCGTCGATACCATCTTAAATAGCCGCTATAAGAGTTACATTTCATATTCTTCCTATGTTTAGTTGAGGTAACGGGTTTAAATTGATACAATGACCTGGAAAGGTCATAAATATTCAACATAGGAAACATATATAAAAGGGAAGCCACACATGCATGCATATACAAATATAGTATAAATTAAATTGTGCATTAAATCATCAATTTTATAGTATATAATAATTTGTATGAACATAACTCATAAATTTGGCACATAGATAGAGCAAATTTATATTATCTTTGGATGGTATTAATGAAGGTTCCTTTGTTAAACCATGAAAAGGGTGAGCCAACCCCATTTGTATGCAAAGCATGGTGAATATAAACAGTAGTTTTAATTTAATGTCCCATGCACCACCATTCATTATTATGCCTTGAGATCCCAATCATCACCATATTCTGAGGAACACAAAAAATTTGAAATTTTTAGAGGGAAACTAAAATGTTTTGAATTTGGTAGAATCGACTATACACTTTGGAGATAACAGCGTAAACCATGTTTATACTTGCCGGTTTGTGGTACATTTAAACGTGGTGTGTTGATCTAATACTCAGTTAGTCGAGTTATCTTCTAAAGAGTTGGCTCAAGTTGGTTCTCTGATCGTCGTTTTTGGGCTCTTGGGGAAAATCAAAACACTGGCTTTGTGAATTGGCCGGTCGAGTTGATCTATCGCATAGGAGATAGCTAGAGAAGTGATTATTCGATGGATTAAGAACTTATTAATCAGGTCATTAGGTGGATTAAGAACCTATTAATTAGGTCATTATGTAGATTAAGTGGTCAAGTTAGTCTAAGTTAACATAGGTTGGTTCGAGAGCATAAGTGGTCTTGGTGAGTTGAAAGTTAGAGAATAGAATAGATTATACTTGGAACAAATGACCACCAATCATATAATATGATTAAAATAAAAGTCATACAATGATAAATGAAACCTTAAAATGCATGTTCTATGGGTAAAAACTGTTGAAACTTAGCCACACTAGCAAGATGTTACCTCATGAGTGTCAGAATGTGTATTCTATGCTTATAGCATGCAATGACATAACACCACCATACTCTTACCACATGAACACATTCATATCATAGAATAAATGTAAAGTGAGATACGCCACTTTGTAAATTCTATGACATTTACATTCTCATTAAGTGCATATATGTGAGCAATTGGATAGGGGGTTACTTTGTCCTAAAGTTCTTCAAAAGATCGATTTAAATCGGCAGTAAAACTTGAACCCCGTTAACCTCTTTTGNTTTTTTTTTTTTTTTTTTTTTTTTTGAACGGCAATTTTATATTAAAAGTTAGCAAGAAGCTAGAAGTTACAAACCATGCAAACATAAAAGAAACACCTACCAAACTACCTAAAACGACACCCAGTTACAACCACATCGAAATCACCTAATCATTAGGTGGATTAAGTGGTCAAGTTAGTCTAAGTTAACATAGGTTGGTTCGAAAGCTGAAAGCATAAGTAGTCTTGGTGAGTTGAAAGTTAGAGAATAGAATAGATTATACTTGAAACAAATGACCACCAATCATATAATATGATTAAAATAAAAGTCATACATGATAAATGAAACCTTAAAATGCATGTTCTATGGGTAAAAACTGTTGAAACTTAGCCACACTAGCAAGATGTTACCTCATGAGTGTCAGAATGTGTATTCTATGCTTATAGCATGCAATGACATAACACCACCATACTCTTACCACATGAACACATTCATATCATAGAATAAATGTAAAGTGAGATACGCCACTTTGTAAATTCTATGACATTTACATTCTCATTAAGTGCATATATGTGAGCAATTGGATAGGGGGTTACTTTGTCCTAAAGTTCTTCAAAAGATCGATTTAAATCGGCAGTAAAACTCGAACCCCGTTAACCTCTTTTGAGTGTCTGAACGATTTTTTCCTATGGACCTAGCTAGTCTTCGTCTATAAGCACATGTTCCAGTAACTTTTAGTCATGAGTTATGTTATTGTGATTTTTTATTGTGTATTAATTTTTTATTAAAAAAAAATTAAATGCATATGCGGATTCAAATCCAACAAACTAAACCCATCAAAGAGTATTCAACAAAAAAACACAAAGGCCCATTGTTATTATTTTTTCAACAAAAAACGAGCTCTTAAAATCCTTATATTAGAAAAAGTTACCATTATGTCACTAAATGCATTTATAGTTTTATACCACGTACATCATATTCAGGGGCGGACCTAGCTTATAGCACGGGTATGCACGTGCATACCCTAAAATTCGACGGGTAGTGTAAAAAACATAGGGTGCATACCCTTCAAGGACCCTTCGAGGACCCTTCGAGGACCATTCGAGCAAAAGTGCATACCCTATTTTGAAATCCTAGTTCCGCCACTGATCATATTTAACTTTAGTCTAAAACAGCATAACATTTACTCCAATATGACAAAAGTTCCAACTTTAAATGGGACCAGAACGAAGTTCTCCAAGTTTTGGACCATAACTAGTCTAAGTTTAACTTAAAAAAGGACCATAACAAAACCATATATGAGAACAACAGGAAATAGAGATATAGTAAATAGTATCATTGTGGAAAACAGAAATAAAAATTTGATAAGATGGAGTATTTTATACTTTATTATGTGGGACATAATATGATCATTTTTTCAATTGTATCTTTATAATCAGCATCATGATAATCAAGAAACAAGATCATGATTCGTTTTAAATAATAATCACACACGTAATGTAATAGGGTTAAATTAAACTTGTTAGATATATGCAGACAAATCGACAACAAACATGCATTATCAATACTTCATTAGTGATAATGACTATATAATAGTGTTTCCTTTTTGTATTGCTGTTTTGCCCCTAGATTTGTAATATATATTTATTTTATAAAGTAAAAATCTTGATCCCTTTCACAAATATGCAACACTTGAAGGTTTTTTTTAGCAAGACATTAACCCTATTTATATGTTTGATCATTTCCCATAATTAAAAGATACGTATTATATCCATGTCAAGATTCACCTTTTTCTCCCTTTTATCATGCTAATCAACAAAGTACTCCGTATTTGATAACTATAGACAAGAGTAAGGACATCTACTATGGCGAACCTTTATAAAGATTTATAATAGTGCCTAGTCACCCGAAATCATAAATTCATAAACCTTTTCCTTGTTATAAACCTTTCTTTACTATGGATAAACTTCTTAAAGCTTTATCAAAACGGACAAAACCCCATTAAATACAAAAGCATTAAATTTAGAAGAGGTTAAAGATATTAGACCTTTTCATTTCACATAAGCATGAAACACATTTTCACTATGGTTAATAAAATTATAGACCTCTTCATCTTTTCTTAAACCTTTTTATAAACCACCATAGTGGATGCTCTAAGGTTGTGTTTGTTTTTTAAAAAGATGCTCTTAACAGCCTCTGAATCTGAACCGTTCAGACGCAGACATTTTGGCCGTTCAGATCGTTTATTTTTTTTCCCCATTCAGACGCGGTCAGAGGCAGTAAGATCTTAATGGTCTAGACTTGAGAGGGGTGTCTTGTTGCCTCTTGTTGACAGAAAAATAACCAAAATAAATAAATAAATAAATAAAAAATAGTAGGAGCAAGCAAATGTGCGGTTCAAACATGAGTTTTTTTTTTCCCGTTCAGATGTGGTCGGATTCAGACATTTACGCTTCAGATTCAGCTTCAGATGTGCGATTGAGATTCAGATTAAGAACCTCTTAAAAAACAAACACCACCTAAGAGTGTTAAGTGCAGTCATGCACCAATAAGTGTTATTTAGTTAGTATACACCCGATAGCATCATACTCTATCCCAGTTATAACTTTTATAGCCGCTCGTGGGTCATGAATTGCCTAGTGAAGAGACGAATGACATGCGAATGGCACCACCACCAGTGCAGAATGGCTATGCTATTGGTCATAAAATTTTCCAATAACACGCCATTCTTTTTATTGTACCGTGCTCTCTAAGTTAACTCTATATTAAATGAAGGAGTATACCAGGGGTGTTCGCTGGGCGGTTTGGTTCGGTTAGTTGGAAGATTTATACTATTCATCGCGGGGCGGGTAATTCATTTTACTACCCCAAACCGAACCGTGCTAGGCGGGTAACCGGACACGTGAGTATCTGAAATGAGTGATTACCCGCGATTCGAGTAACGATTAACCATTTTAGAAGTTTAATCGAGTTTAACGTATAAACAATAATATATTCTATAACTTAAAATGTCATTTTAGTAAATTAAATAACATTGAATAAATTAAAATAATATTAAAGTTTTTCGGTACAAATAAGCAACATAACTATTATAACAAAAAAATATTTGTTTGACATTTATAAGTTACGACCACATTAAACAGTTTTATACATAGACGTTTGGCAAATGTTTACACTAGGAACGAACAGGTCGTTAAATAATAAAAGTAGTGCAATAATATAATAAATCTACAATTGTTTGAATATTTAGTTAAAACCCTTCATGTATATTATACACGATTCAGTTTGGTTAACCGTGAATATCTAATAATAAAAACTGAAACCGAACCATGATAATTGAGTTTTTTCAGTTTCGGTTTCTTCAATTTTGGATTTTTTTTGTTTTCTGATTAAACGGTTCGGCTCGATTTCTCAAGTTTTTTGAACACCACTAGAGTACACTATCTTAAACCAAAAGGAGTACATAATTTGTCATTAATTCTATTTATTACTCAAATCTACTTCTTATTAATCTAACAAATGAATTCAGAAGCTACCATTTGTTTTAGAACCTACTTTTGGGGTCAAAGCATTTAATAGAATTTGTACCTAAAATGGTTAAATATCTAATTTACAGTCATACCTTTCTGTCTCATGTCCATACATTTCAAGTGGGTACTACATCTCTTTCAAAGTTTTTTAATTCATTTTTCACATACCCTCTATATTTGTTCTAAACAAGTACTATACATATATATATACATACAACTTTTATTATTTTATGGGCTCCCGTACCCTTACCTTCTCGCTCTATATCTACCAATGCACTATATATAAAGTCTTTTACACACCAAACACCTCAAAAAACTTGTGGCAACATTAACATTTCATAACTCCAAAACCACTCTCTCATTCATACTTTCATCTTTCTCCAAGCACATATCTTTATTTCCAATACTATACTACTTGGGTCACCCATTACAAGGTTTATTGATTAGAAACTACACTTCAGCGTTGCCGGTTATCAACATTTTTCTCGTAACTAATGGATGAGTCAACCACAACCACATTACCCGACCCATTTACAACCCAAACCGGGTCACCCGAACCAAACCCTAAAAGACTGAAAAGGGTCCAAGAAAACCCTAATGATCATGATCATCACAATGATGAAAATATTAGCACAAGTACCAAAACAAATAATAGCAAGCATCCAGTATACCGAGGTGTACGGATGCGTGCATGGGGAAAATGGGTCTCAGAAATCCGAGAACCCAAGAAAAAATCTCGGATCTGGCTCGGGACATTTGCCGAGCCAGAAATGGCTGCACGTGCACATGACGTAGCAGCCCTTTCCATCAAAGGAAAGACAGCCATCCTAAATTTCCCCGAACTAGCTCACATGCTACCTCGTCCAGATTCTTGCTCTCCACGTGACATTCAAGCAGCCGCCACTAAAGCTGCTTCCATGCAGATTGGCGGCGCCGCCACGACGCCGCCGTCAACACCCTCCACTTCATCATCTTCATCATGCTCCACCTTGACATCATCTTCTTCCATGACGTCATTAGCGACTGCTGATCATGAGGTGTCAACTGCACCAGAAGAGCTCAGTGAGATAGTTGAGTTACCGAGTTTAGGAGCGTGTTATGACTCAGCTGAGTCAAGGGATGATTTTGTGTTTGTTGACTCGGTGTGGGACTACTACTCATCGCCGCCACCGTGGCCGGAGGAAACTGCTTTTTCCGGCGGGTTTTTCTTTGATACCTTATTATGGCAATAAAAAGAATAAATAAAAAATGTATAAAAAGAAAAGATGGTTTGTGTGCTTTTCTTCTTATTTATTTCCTTTAATAGGGATTTTGTTCAAGGTTTTTTTTTTTTTTTTTTTTTTTTTTTTTTTTTGTTACTATATATGATACTTTTGTTTAATCTTAAGTTTCTTTACCGAAGCTTTTGGTATACTAGGATGTGAGTTGTGCGTCAATATAAAGGTCGTGGATTCAAGCCTCGCTAGACGCATTTGTAAGATACAGAGTATAAGGTGTGAAAAATTGCCGTTCAAAGAAAAAAAAATCTAAAGTTTCTTTGATGCTCCATTTTTTTTATTTTTTTATTATTATTTTTTTTAATTAAGTTTGGAGATTTAGACTTATTTATTGGTGTGCAAATTGAGTAGTTGGTAGGTGTTAGAAGGTCAACTAAATGTGTTAAATCATATGTAATGGATTAACTATTTATAACAAAAAAGAAAAAGAAGCTAAAGCTAAATATATACTAAGTTTTTGTTTAGCTAAGATTTTCAATTAAGTTGTAACTTTTGCCTTTTTAAAGACATTTATAAAGATATGTCTATAGTTTTGACTATTTAGCAACATACATTTTTTGACATAATTTGATTCGAGGGTAAGATTTGATGCTTCACTAGGATTTTCTTTTTCTTTTAGGATCAAAATGGTCCATACTCTATGTGAAGGACCCTATTCCTAAATTTATGAAATATCAATCTTGATCCTTTGTTTTTATTCTGTTGTGCCTTTTTAATATCTTAGGAACCATCCACATAAGGATCGGCTTTTGTTGTCTTCCATAAAATGGGTAAATATTGGAACTTTTTTTTTGGCACATAGCTAAAAAGCTCCATGTTTTTGAAGTCCTAGTTGCTTGCTACCTTAAACAAAAGCACATTATTATTGAGTTATTTCATTGGTCTATAAAATACATTATTATTGAGTTATTTCTAGGAAATGACATAGACATAGCATTTCAAGAAAATAGTTCATTGTTACAATGACATGTTAGTACCAAAGGCCTCTTGATCCAACGTCATGTGAGTAACCCAATAATCTAGAGGTTGTGAGTTTAAGTCTCGTTGAAGACATATGTGAGATTTAACTGTGAGACAGGTGGTATATGTCATAAACAATTGCCGTTCAATAATAATAATAATAATAATAATAATAATAATAATAATAATAATAATAAAATGACATGTTAACGCTTTAAACTTGAGTAACGAACGATATTTGTTACAATGATAATAATATATAAGGGATAGCTTTGCTGCAATTTTTGTAGCTAATTACTACAATCCTTCAAGAAAATACATAAGAAAATAAATCAAAGACTCACAAAAAGAGCGAGGGACCTACAAAAGGAATCAATGATCCATAATTTATAGCACAAATTATAAAGAGTTAGCTATAATGCAATTGTAAGTAATATATTCGCCAATATATACTCTTGGATAGTTGTGTTTCTTAGTCAAATTAAAGTACTAAGTAATTAGTCAAATTCAAGGAGTTACAACATGATTATCTGATAGTTAAAAAGTCAATTATTCATTCTTTTTTATTGATACCGTACCGATTAGGTATTATATAACCAAATTACATCAATTAATTCCATTAGCAAAGAGAGACAATTTGACTTACTAATATAAGAAAGTGGGGATGTACTGTTCGATATGCATGTATCAACGTATGATGAGTAGTGCTAACCATACATGTCTTTGTCTATTGCTCATTCCTTTCAAAAGATACATCATAGCAACCCTTTAAAAAAAGTCTATATATGCTAAATGTCTTAATAGTATTTTTCAAGCACACTTTTTGGAGGATATTCATTTTAATTGTATGTATATTATGTCATCATGGCCTGCTTGAAAAAAGAATGTGACATAAAAGAAGTAACAAAAAATGAAAGCAAAGGATCAAAGGAGATGAAAAAGAATGTGAGCTTAAAATTGATTCATTGCATATTTATTTCATTTTTTTGTTGATTTATCATTCTTGTGTAGTAGGTAAAAGGACTATACAACTAATTTAGTTTTGGCATAAAACAAGGGGACTTTACCCGTGGACATTAATTATAAGGTTGACCTTTTTAGTTTGAGCACAAGTAGGAATTAATCGGGAATCACATACTTAATCTATCACTGTCCTTATTAAATTTTACGAGTAGTAATCATTTTGGCACACAAAACGAATACTCCTATTTACTACAGTATTTTACATATATGTGATAGTTTCTGGCACATATATGTAAATTGCCGTTCAAAAAAAAATCTATCACATATATGTAAAATAAATAGGAGTATTCGTTTGGTGTGCCAGAATGATTACTACTCGTAAAATTTAATAAGGACAGTGAATGTAAATTTAAAGTATCATTTGCAACTTTTTTATCCATATAAAAATGTTTGTCAACAAGTATATATTGATGTAGGTAAAAGTTCAAATTGATGTAGTGAACACAAATAAAAAATTAGTTTAAATGACTTGTTGATTGAAATTAAAATCTTAAATTTTCACTTTTTAACAAATCTGCAATTTATTATAGAAACAAAAGCCCCAAACTTAAGAATCTCCTTTCACTTTTTAACAAATCTTCATTTTAATTAAAGAAACAAAAGCCCCAAAATTAAGAATCTCCCGTAAATCTCCAACAATATTGTTGATATAAGCCATCAACTTGACTCATACAAGTGAATCTTTGTCAAGTGAAATAAATATCTTGTTTTATAAACGACTAGTTATAATGCTCGCGCACGCACGAGTTTTTTTTTTAAATTTTTTTTGAATGATATATTTTTATTTATTAAAAACAAATAATTTAATCTTTAATTTTTTTTTATTGATAACTTGATATACTACATAAGTAGAAAATAAACACAAAAGATAAAGATAAGATGCAACTAACGATAGGATTAAATTTTTTAAATGATTATCTTTAATAATAAAAAATTATAATAAATTTGTTTTGTTGATATACTACATAAGTAGAAGATAAAACACAAAAGATAAAGATAAGATGCAACTAACGATAGGATTAAACTTTTTAAATAATTAACTTTAATAATAATAAATTATAATTAAAATAATAATTAAAATATTACTTAATAAGGGAAGGTTGAGTTTTTCAAAATGGAAAAGTCCCCACTTGAGGTTTTGTTTTATTATATAATATAAAAAAGATTAACTTTTAGGTACTCAGGGGGTGGCAGTTATAACTCACCATAATTCACCATGATTCGTCATTAACCAATCAAATCAAGCCAACACATTCCATGATTCACCATATCTCACTATACTTTTTTAGTGGCAACCATGATGCAAATAAAAACTAATTTTATTTTTTATTTTTTTATTCATAATTATATTAAACAATTTAATAAAAACATTAAATTTTATTAATAATTCAACGAAAATTACATAATACTTAGAAAAAAAACATAATAGGAAATCACTAGTCATCGAGGTATGGTAAGTCTTGAGCCGCTACGTGCTCCGTAAGATCATATCGGAGACGGTTATGGATATCTTCGTCGAGTAACTCCTGTAGTACACTATCGTCATAAACTGGCGCGACCGGCGGATCCATTGTATGAATCGGTGATATTGCCATCTCATCGTCTTTTAAAATCATATTGTTCAATATAATACACGTATAAACGATTTTTCGAATCTTTTGGACGGACATAGCCCGGAGAGGACGACTTAGAATAAACCATTTTCCCTTTAGACGACCAAAGCTCATTCGACATCCTTTCTTGCAGACTCTTGTAGCTTCTTGAATTTCTTTTTCTTCGGGTCAGTGGGATACGGATATGCTTTAACAAGTGTTGAATACTTAGGATATATTCCATCGGTAAGATAATATCCACGTTTGTAAAGCCGTCCACACAAAAAAAAATGAACTGTTTGGTGCCGTTCTATTTCGCTCCGTAACATACAATGGAGACTGATTCAAAACATTGATATCGTTGTTTGAACCAGGAGGACCAAAAAACGAATGCCAAATCCACAAATCATTTGAAGCCGTCGCTTCAAGCATAATAGTCGGGTATTGGTGATCACCTCTCTTATATTGGCCTCTCAAATATCTAGGACAATTTCGCCAAACGAAATGTGTACAATCAATGCTACCAAGCATTCCAGGAATGTGATGTTTTTCTTCATGTGCCTC
The DNA here is from genome assembly GCA_014162995.1 of Artemisia annua. Lineage (NCBI taxonomy): Eukaryota > Viridiplantae > Streptophyta > Magnoliopsida > Asterales > Asteraceae > Artemisia > Artemisia annua. The sequence goes on from LBNU01017550.1 coordinate 84,828, forward strand.
GAATATGCGTGCAATGTCATGGGTTGTCGGCGTACATAAGAACTCTCGCCCATATAACATTATAATTGCACACAAAATTTATCAAGGCATTCACCTAGAACATATTAAATAATACATAAAAAAAATACGACAAGTTTAAATAACGAAAAATTTATAAAAATAAATAATAACTTGACGTTCTTCGTGCCATGTTTAAATAGTCATCAAATCTATCCGGAGGTTCACCCGTTGCGAGTTGCCGAATGGCCGATGTGCATTTTTATAACGCCGTGAAACTTTTCTTTCCCCTCGCGTCTTGACCCGCTTGAAACCATTCGACTTGCGCTTCAATATCACCAACAATTTTTAAAAATAAGGTTTTACTCATACGAAAACGATCACGAAAAACATATTCGTTAAACTTTGGTTGTTCGACGAAATAGTCATTCATTAGAGTTTCTAAAGCTCTTTCACGAAAATGGGCGATATACCCCCGTATTTCGGTGGAGCTTGCCGTGTCTTCAAGGGCATCGTACCCGGCAAAAAAAGGTTTCGAAGGTACTACCGGATAACCATAGATCGGATGATTCGGCGGGAATAATTAACTCGTCCGAGGATGAAGAAGAGGATGATGAAGCCATGGTTAATATTTTGTGATTTGATGATAAATATTTTGTGAATTGTTTGTGTGAAAGAATTGTATATTTAAAGGAAAAAAATTTTTTCAATGCCTAACGGCTCTAATAATAAATGCTCCAACTTCTCGATTTTAATTGTCAATTGCTTTGCCGATTCGGTAATGTTTACCGATCCACTTGCCGAATTTTTGATACCAAAAGAGTGGCAATGAGCATGCCGAGCGGCATGCTCCAAACCCCATGTCATACCGAAGGTGATGCCACCCCCTCATGTAAATTTTATTGTCAATGAAATTATGTAATTTAGCAAAGCTATTCGATGCTTACGGATAAATTGTCTATTTCTATGAGAAAATAAACTTAAATAATCCCTAACAATTCTCGTGCTGAACATGCATGAAAATGTAACACAACAAAATCTGGTGTGAAATATTTGAACTTTTTGAAATATTGAGAATCCCAAGTTAAGGTTTTAACAAATTAAGACGCAATCATGTGAATTGCATGTTGTAAAACTATGATTAGTTCCTAAATAACCGCAATTGTATATCTAAATAAATGAGGTTTTTTCTAATAATAGTCAAAACTCTTAGTCAAATGAATTATGAATGGTTAGCAAATGTATTTATAAATATTTTAGCATAGGATCTTGGGTCCAAAATACAAGAAATCTATATTAAATTGTTGATTTTGGTATACATAAACACTTTTAATATAAAATCAGAATGAGAAGATTCTTTTATGATTATTGTGGCAGTTACTAAAATAACCCAACATGTAGCTTCTTTGTTTTTTATTTCTGTTTTTATAGCTAAGCTCCATTGCTCCAATGATCTAAAAGATTGAATTTTCTAAATGACTTCAATTTTTGCCGTTTCGTAATGACGTGGCATTCACCAACAAGTGGCCTATGTAGAAAATTTTCTTTTTATATCGAATGTAGTAACAAACTAAGAATGTATTACTCTATGTAACGATCTACCTCAAGAAATCTTTTTTTTTCCTAGCATCTTGCTAGATTAACTACTAATATTATCGTTCCTAAAAAGTGTACATGTCACATTGATACAACTATACAAGTTTCTATATCTGGAGTTGTGTACTTGTTACATTTGCATGGAACTATGGAAACATACAAAAGGAAAGTAATGTACTTCTGTGATCCGTCAATACCCCTCCTCCACACAGTTGTAAAATGTAACCATCGTTGGCTAACACGGTTGAATAACGACAACCATGCACCCGTCGACCGGTCAACACCACAATCCGGGGACCAGAAAAGTGTGTCATGTAGGTGTAACCCCCTCTAACTCCAACACATCATCACTAGACATTAAATGTAACTATTACACATAACCACCCTTTAACTCACTTCCTTTTCTTGAAATTGTAAGTTATTACATCTTTTCTAAGGGACTCTCATTGGATACCCCTAGCTACTTAAAGAGATGTATACCCTTCAAAGAATTGAACAAAGTGGTCCTTAATTTATTTGGCCTTTATGTGTTTCAATATCTATGGTTTGTGGTTAACCTTTATTATGATTTTTTGAGTTGGGAAAGAAAAAGATGGTTTAAACTTATGGCGGGCAAAATACTATTCCCCTAAATTGGAGTTACTCTTAAAACNTTATTTATTTATATCGAATGTTTAGTAACAAACTAAGAATGTATTACTCAATGTAACGATCTACCTCAAGAAATATTTTTTTCCCTAGCATCTTGCTAGATTAACTACTAATATTATCGTTCCTAAAAAGTGTACATGTCACATTGATACAACTATACAAGTTTCTATATCTGGAGTTGTGTACTTGTTACATTTGCATGGAACTATGGAAACATACAAAAGGAAAGTAATGTACTTCTGTGATCCGTCAATACCTCTCCTCCACACAGTTGTAAAATGTAACCATCGTTGGCTAACACGGTTGAATAACGACAACCATGCACCCGTCGACCGGTCAACACCACCATCCGGGGACCAGAAAAGTGTGTCATGTAGGTGTAACCCCCTCTAAGTCCAACACATCATCACTAGACATTAAATGTAACTATTACACATAACCACCCTTTAACTCACTTCCTTTTCTTGAAATTGTAAGTTATTACATCTTTTCTAAGGGACTCTCATTGGATACCCCTAGCTACTTAAAGAGATGTATACCCTTCAAAGAATTGAACAAAGTGGTCCTTAATTTATTTGGCCTTTATGTGTTTCAATATCTATGGTTTGTGGTTAACCTTTATTATGATTTTTTGAGTTGGGAAAGAAAAAGATGGTTTAAACTTATGGCGGGCAAAATACTATTCCCCTAAATTGGAGTTACTCAAAAAACGCATTTAATGTTATCATCATAAAAGTATAAAGTTTGGTTACATTAAGGGTTTATGGTTTCGTGAACAGGCAAAAAAGCTAGAAAATGATGGTTAGAAATTATGACATGCACAAGCAACATGGACTAGATGTATAGTTCTAATGAAAATGAGAAGCAACAGGCATGTCTATAAGTGTGTTATATCTTATGTTTACGTAGTACCAGTGTTGACAGTTTAGATGGCTGTCGTAGGTATTGCATGTTATCGTCCATCAGCCGGTTTCCGCCAAAGGTACCTTTGGACACAAAGGCATTGTTGGTTGCGTATTTATTTAATCAACAACAACATACCCAATCCCGTCGGAGCTGGGTATGAGGGAGATGATAACTCGAAAGTAAAGAGACTACTTCGAGAAAGACATCCGACAAGTGTAAGTGTGTGGGTGAGAGAGATGTGCGTAAATATTTTAATGCATGCACTAAATTTGTGCGCTACTTTTATATATTTAATAGGAAAAAACTAGTTTTATTACGCTCTCATTAAATAAGATTGCTTTGTCTGCGCTAGATTACATTGTTATAAAATAGTACTAAATCATTAATATTTTCGGATTACCATTTCAATCCCGTATAGACTCTTTTAGACAAGTGAACTACAAAGTTCAAAATAAATTCCTTTGTCTTTAATTTGTTTACAAAGTTTAGTTAAACTTTGTTGTAATCATATACGGGGTATATAATACACCCGTTTTAATTTATGCCTCCATTTTCTATGATTGCAATTGGTGTTAAAGTAAACATGGTAAAAGAATATTGTCGGGGGTAATGGGCCTATGGGGCATGACTATGACAACTAATAATGTCAAAATAAATAACAATCAAATATATTATAGTCCAAAATCTAATACGTATACTAGCTAATTGATTAAGCATACAACAAAGGTCTAACATACCAAATATTCAAGTACAAAAAGGCAGTAATTACGAAATGATGCTAGCCAAACTAGTTGTTAAGTTAGCTAATTGGGCACTAGACAATGTTAGTACTTATGTTGTTGATGAACTTGTTTATGATGTAGCGAGGCGTTCGGTTCTTGTTAATATTCATTTTATTTAATATATATAACTTATATAAAAAAATGTTGATAACTACAACTATTTTGAATGCTCATACATTTCACTTCAAGGATAAAATATTTCTTTTTTTGAACGGCAAATTTTATTAAAAAGCTAGAAAATTACAAAGAAATAAGATAAGGGTTTTTAAGCCAATCTACCCAACTAAAAGAAGCCTTACATCTAAATCTACACCAATAAAGATCCGAAACTGGACTTTTATTAAGCGATCCAGAAATAAAGCTACTAATAAGTTAGCTAATTGGGCACTAGACTATACTACTTCTGTTGTTGATGGACTTGTTTCTGATGTAGCGAGGCGTTTGGTTCGTGTTGACATTAATTTTATTCAATATATTTCACTTATATAAAAAAAAGTCGATAACTAACTATTTTGAATCCCTATACATTTCACTTCACAAGGATAAAATAATTAGACCGACTCGGTGCCCATTAGCGTGACCATTAGTTATCATTCCTATAAGAAACGAAGTTACGCGCCACCTAATACTTAAGTTAGAAATTAGGGTAGGGTTGTGATAACCTTAGATAATTTACTTGAATCCCGTTTATATTCACTTTCAAAATAGAGTATTTTAATCCTTAAATGGTGGGGGTTGCACGAAATCTCTACTAGGATAAATCAAGAGAAGCACTTATTTTGTAAACGCAAGAGAACTAAGCAAAATAAAGAAATTATACGAATTTTGTATATTACAAATGTGGCTAAATGTTTTTGCTATAGAAACTAACAGTTAAGGTGGTTAGAAAGTTATGGCAGTCGGGAAAAAACGAACAAACATTGTAGGTTGGGACAAAGACACAAGCCTTAATTTTTTACGGGAAAGTTGGGTTATACTGATTCACGAACGGGGTGCTGCCCCTTGAACCCTACACCTTGTCATGGTCGAAATAATATTCGCTAAAAAAGGTGTGCACTCCGCACTTCCTAGCTAATATCTGATCATAATATAATTTGTAGTTTATTCTAAGTAAACAACAATCGATAAAAATTGTTGATCAACATTCAATGGAAATCAAAAATCAAGACCGAAAGAAAAACCGACGGTTTGAATTTTGGTTTTTGTTTTTTGAAAAAAGCCGGTATGGTTTTAGCATAAACACAAACCGAAGAAACCAAACAAAATGTATATAACCTATAATCCAACATATAGTATTAACTTATTATACATTTTAATTAATGTCAATGCACATTTATAAATGTTTAACGTTTGTGCTTACTTATGGTTAATGGTTTTATGTGTAACTTATATGTGTATAACACTGTTTGATAATTGTGTTTCATTATACAATATTCAAGAGAGAAACTTGAACTTAAATCTCCGACATAAAAAACGAACTTGGAAAACCATATTTTGATAAACCAAATAATAATAAAAACCGATAATCCAAACTAAAATTAAAAAAAAATAATAATAAATAAAAGAAAAAAAATAAAAAATAAAAAAAACACCGAAAACCAAAAATGAGACCGAAACAGATAAATTTTTTAATAAAAAAATTGAGCTATTTCAGTTATAGACTAAAACCGAGTCAAACAAAACCATGTTCACTTCTACTCAATACACCTAACAACCTTCGATGGAAACCGAAAGAAAAACTGACAATTTGAAATTTGGTTTTTGTTTTTTGAAAAAAGCGGGCATGGTTTTAGCATAAACACAAACCCAAAAAAAATGTATATTACCTATAATCCAACATATATTATTAACTTATTAAAGTTACATTGCATGATATAGATATTTAACGTTTGAGCTTACTTATGGTTAATGGTTTTATGTGTAACTTATATGTATATGATAAGGTTTGATAATTGTGTTTCATTATAAAATATCCAATAGAGAAACTTGAACTTAAATCTCCAGCATAAAAAACAAAGTTGGAAAACCTCATTTTGATAAACCAAATAATAATAAAAACTGATAATCCAAATTAGAAAAATAAAAAACCGAAAACCAAAAATGAGACCTAAACAGATAAATTTATAATAAAAATTGAGTTATTTCTGTTTTAGACTAAAACCGAGTCACACAAAACCATGTTCACTTCTACTCAATACACCTAACAACATTCAATGGAAACCGAAAAATCAAAACCGCAAGAAAAACTGATGGTTTGAATTTTGGCTCTTGTTTTTTGAAAAAAGCCGGTATGGTTTTAGCATAAACACACACAGAAAAAAATCAAACAAATTGTATACAACCTATAATCCAACACATATCATTAACTTATTAATGTCGCTGCATGATATAAATGTTTAACGTTTGTGCTTACTTATGGTTAATGATTTTATGTGTAACTTATATCTATATGACAAAGGTTTAATAATTGTGTTTCATTATACCGCATGATATAGATGTTTAACATTGTGCTTACTTATGGTTTTATGTGTGACTTATATTGTATGACAAGGTTTGATAATTGTGTTTCATTATACAATATCTAACAGAAAAACTTGAACTTAAATCTCCGACATAAAAAACAAGCTTGGAAAACCACATTTTGATAAATCAAATAAAAATAGAAAAACCGATAATCCAAACTAGAAAAACCAAAAATCAAAAACCGAAACTGAGACAGATATGGATAAATTTTCAATAAAAATCAAGCTATTTCGGTTTTAGACTGAAACCGAGTCAAACAAAACCATGTTCACTTCTACTCAATATATATACACCTAACAACTTTTCAATTAAATATACACTGACAGAAATGATTTTACCTTAGGCAAAGAGACAAGATGAAAGGTGAGTATTAATTTACGTACAAGGGAAGTGCACATGCAAAATGACAGTACGTAAAGATTTGTTTATACAGTGGCCGGCCCTCCACACCTCCGGCGGAGGCACCGCCACGTTTGCACCGTCAATATCGCTTCATACAATTCTCTGCATGCTAATATAAATATATTAACTATTTCATATTAGGTCAAATTAGTCATATTAATAATTACTTAAACCATTCTTCTTGTGTCCTTTTCTCTTTAATCTAGGACAAGTCAATGTTATTAACAAATGGTGTTCACATGTTGTGATTTGTTTGAAATTAATTAAATTACCTTTAGTTAATTATATTTCTCTCTTTAAGTACAGTGGCAAAAACATGTAGAGAGGCAAAGGAAATCGACGCGGCATTGTCGCTATCTCGTTGGCATGGCACTATTGTCATGAGGTAGGAACTGCGGAGTGCACACTATGTCGCATAACACTCTCAGCCCTTAGAAAAAGAAGCTATAACAGATTAATTTGTGCAATCATAATTGTATACATTTTCATGACTTTAGTTAACTAGATGGATTATATATATACTTGTAGTTATGTTTGGCTAAAGACAAGACATTATTACTCGTACAATCGCATTACGTACGTTACGCCACTCCTCTCATTGCTTAAATTCCTCAATATATTATTCAGAAGCAATATAAGTATTACTAACAAAACTTGTTGCAATTTATAATAACCCATTGGTTTCTTCATAAGTTTCCAGATTAATCAATCAAGCCATAAGGTCGCAATATATTCTATCATAAGTTCAAAACTAAATGATTATAATATCACATTATCTCTTATCTCATTATTGTATTTTGAACATTGTTTTCTTGTGCCAAAGTAATTAAAAAGGTCTTAAAAGAAACAGAACTGAATAGGGAACAAAAAGTACTTCCACTAAACAAAACACATGCTTATATCCACATCTCTCTATACAATGCACCATTCTTTGTTCTCACAAAGATAGTTTAAAGAAAATACAGTAAAATAAAAAACTTCAACTTTGATATGAATATATGATACTGATAAAAAAAAAATGGGTTCCACGTTACTAACTATATCTTTCTTTTACAAAATAATGCCATAATATAACACAGTGCATGGCCAATATCTATAATTAGTAGGGTAACATCGTATTCTCGATATCTAATCTAAAACGTACATGTGTTTCATAGTTGTGTTGTCGTTTTAGTGTAACAGTGTACTTTAACAACCAATTAAGCTTATATTTCGTACATGATTAATACATGTGCACGTATAATGTTTACAACTTGTTGCCCCATTTGTGATGATACAATTGAAATTTATATGTTGGATCATTTATTTTAGCTTTGTTGTATTGCTTGAAATCTTTGGACCATGGTGGCGAATTAGTACGTGGGGATTGATCGACTACCCAAAGACAATGGATAGCTTGGTTTCATGGGCCGACTCGATCACTCGAATGCAGTTCCAACCCCATTGAAGTCCTATGTTTACTCGTGATTCAAACTAAAAATCGTCGTGGTTACTAATAACGAGTTCTTTTTTTCCCACTCAAAAATAAAAGATCGAAAACGGTCAAATTTTTATAGACAAAATTGTCGTCGCTAAAAGTATATCTATTATGTTTTCCTAAAAGAAATGATATTAAGAAATAAATCATGCAAAATGAGGATTAACAAAACTAACATGACAAAACCAACCAAACGACACAAAGTTACGACAATTAACCCTAATAAAATGAGGATTAACAAAACTAACATGACAAAACCAACCAAACGACACAAAGTTACGACAATTAACCCTAAACTCAAAACAACTACATTGAACTGATCAAAACTACAACGAATTACAACAACTCTAGTGATTACAAATATGGAAATCCAATCATCATAGAAAGACACCCGACACCCAAATCGATCCAACACATGCATGATAACCTAAGAGCAATTACTCTGTAAACAACGTAAAAATAGGTGAAAAACTGACCACGACCATGACCATGACCATAACCAAAACCAATTAACCACACCGTCATACCGATCGATGACACGACAAGATGATGGAACGTTGATGGAGAAAGTCCATGAATCGACTATTGTAAAACAATCACATATTGAAACGGCTAGGACCCTTGTCATGACCCTTGGTTGAAAATTATTTGCCGTACCAAACCCGACAAAAATTATTGACGTTGTAATAAACTAGAAATAAAGATTTTTTGGAGTTTAATTATTAAGTTTTTGTTAACCTTTCATACTACAGTATATTTTTATTTCATCATTATTGCGCACTTTCAAGCATCGCCATCACAAAGCCCCACATCTTTTATATGTCACTATCGAGAATTCAATTTACAACAGTTGATGTTTTTTTCTTTCTTACGAACGAAAAAGAATTTCGCTTTTATTATTTAGGGGATATCTTACGGTTTATTTTATCACTTTCTGTTTCATATTTCTGTCAGTTTTAAGCGTTTTACTTATTAAACTTTATATTTTATGTTCCGTACTTTCAAGTTTATAGTTTTTTTTTATACAAACAAAATTAAAAAAAAATGCAAAAAAAAAAGGGGGGTATAACTTGTCCCTTGTTTAATTGGAAAATTTTGCAATGTACTATCGTGGGTATGTAGACTATTTGAGACACTTTTTGCACGTTCGTGTGTATGCAAAAGGTTAAATGAATAATGGTTGGAGATGATACAACGTAATAGACGAGTAGCCTAAAGTCAAAATACATAATGATTTTCTATTTATAAATACCTTTTTGACAAAAATAATTGACATAAAAATAAATAAAAAAGTGACGTAGCTAGATACACCATGATTCACTGATGTAGACTTCCATATACGAAGTAGACACTTCTACCACTCGCTTTGCCGACTGTGTATTATTATTTTTCTTCTTTTTTCTATCGAACATGAGAAATATGTATTGGACTTGGTTGAACACTGTTGGAGTTTTGGATAAATATTAATACTTGTATGACTAGAATTGAACTCGAGATTTCGGAATTGCACACGTTACGAATGAGTATCAAGGAATAAATAATTAATATGTATTAAATGTTATGTATATATATTTATTATTTGAACACAAGAAAAGGACTAATGGTTGTTAGTTGTTAACGGTATGGACTAACTATCATTAAACGTAAAGGGAAAGGACTAGATTGTAATTAAGATGACGAGAAGGTTCCGAAACACCTCTTGGAGGTGTATGGCCGGCCAAACCCAACCCAAGGGCATCCCTTGCCCTAGCTTGTCCTCCAAGATTACTTCTACTATAAATATAAACACAAGGGGTCATTGTTTGACTAGCTTTTGTACACACATTATCCCTAAGTGTTTTCTTTCTCTTCTCTTGTCCCTAAAACTTATTATTAGACATACGACGACCATCTGTAACGGTCATCAAACTCATCGGTGATGAACCATCTTGATGCGCGATTCCCCGTTACACCAGCCTCATCAATCAACCCACGCGTGAAAGCAAAGAAAGTAGAGTTGTTTAGTGGCGCAGACCACCTTTTGACCACTAAAGGTGGTGCACATTTTTGGTATGTGTATATATATGGGGTATGTTTATCTTAGAGTTGGGTATTTTTATGGGTTTGGTTTGATGGTTATCATTACGACTGTTTGATGATTCGCCGAATAATGATGGGGCGCTGATGTGAAGTTGTGAATTTGGTAGCATATATGCATGTAGTCTAATGTAATCTGTGGTTACCAATATTGATTTAACGTCATATTATCTTCATCCTTTTCATCTTCTCACTACTTTTACCGGCATGACAATTACTTACATCTCACCGTTTAACTACACTTCACTTAATACACAAGTAAACACAAAATAACCCCTTTTATACAAGGTCTGCACCATCGATTGCTTCATTTTCTTGCTTGACCAACCCTTTATGTGTGACCATTACTTTCACGCATGAAAATGCTCCCTTATTATGAGCGGTTCTATAAAGAAAATTAATTAACATGTTTAATTGAAATGTTATATGCTTTTTTCCGGCTAAGAGACAAATATGTACGGAACTACATGTAGTGTACCCTACTTTGTGAACTTCACTAGTTCCATTACTATTGAAGAGTAAGATTTGATCAAAATTTAAAAAAACGGTAACACTTAACCTGAATACCTAATCATCAAATGAAATGAAGGAAGCAATGCTGGAAATTTAGTTCAATTGAGGGTTTCAGATCACGTCTGGTAATGGGTTTGGTGATACAGAGTGTACACCCATCAAGCCATTGACCTCCCTGACTCTGATAGTGGTAAAGTGTGATTCAATTCGCTGATAAAATTCAGGGAGTCTACTCTTCAGTGAGTGTGACTCTGAACGGTATTCATCATCAGGTTGATGAGTTTAACTTCATACTCCTAGAGTAATAAGCTGAAAGATCTCGTCAGGGAGTAGCCTTTTCAGAGAGTTCATCTCTTCAACGCGTGAACTTCTCTGTGAGCAAACGTAGGAACTGAACAACTATTTCAGGGAGCATGTTCATCAGCGTGTAAACACGCTGGAACTGAATTCAAACGTACTTGTAACGATTTTGACATATTCAAGGGCAACTATAAATGAAACTTCATGACCACATTTAACGGTCATGTAACCACTATTTCCTATAATGGAGGAATATTATGATGTAATGGGCCGGTTAATTATCATAATTTTATTTTGGCTTTGAGTTTTTCCTATAAATACGAACACACAAATGCATGCGAAGACACAAAGAAAAACAAAACACTTAGAAGCAAATAGTTATTACTTTGTGCCTAAAACGAGAACAAATACTTTGTCTTAGCCTAAGGAGATATTCATGTAACCCAAGCATTATTGTCGAATAGTTTCTTTTAAAAAGTGATTACACGATTATAAGTGATATCCGGTACATTGATTATCTATACCCAACTGGGAAAACTACCAACAAGCCGAAGGCTAAATCTAAGACATGAGTGAACTAGGCAATGAAAAAAAAACATGTCAATGTATCTAGTTCACGATTTGAAGTGACTAAAACGTGCGATTTCTAAACGAATGTACATATGAAATTTACAATGTAGCAGACATAATAGACTAAAGGATCATGCAAAATGTAACTTGATTAATTGTCGTCAAATAGATAATAAATGTGTTTGCCACATGTCATGATGAGAAAATTGAATCTCAATACATCTTTGTGCGTTTGGCACTAAATGTCTCAATTTTTTTACTTAAACACCAATAACGTGAAATAAAAAAGTTGAAGGCGTAAGATATATAAAGATAACGTTAGAAATACATATATATTTTTGCATGGTTACTAATACTCTGTAATATATTTAACCTATTACACAATCAGCGAGTTCCATCTAGCTTAATCGAAAGTAACAGTGTACTGACACTTTCCACTTCCGTGTAATAAAATCTATCGTTCAAATACAATGTTTTCTTATTCGTGTTTTTGTTCCTTAAGACAATAAGTTTGCTCATGTTCCTTTGTATTCATTTTAAGTAGGATGATTTCAATAAATTAAGAAAAATTGTCTTTTTAAAAGCTCTTATAAATTTTGTCAGCTCAACAAAGCTTATATTTATAAGACATAGGTTCAATCATCTAATAATCTTGTGTGTTAAACATGTCATTCAAAGAAACGAATATAATTAAAGATACATGATGAACATACTTGAGCGGCTGGCCAGCCAGAAGGGAACCTTAAAACGACAGTAACGAACATAATTAAGCTTTATGGCAAATGATTAGTTGAATGTAACCTTTGTTTAGAGACTTAACGAAAGAGACGTTTGTTATGTGTACATTCATTAAGTCTTTTCCATGTTCATTCATTTTCTTTTTGAAAGAGCCCTTTCCGTTAAATAATTAGTTGTACGTTTGGTTCATTTACATCCATGTATTAATTTGATACGCGTAAAATGATAGGCTAAAATTTATGGAATAACTTTTAAGAGGCAATATTTGCATGTCGAAATTGAGGAGCTTAGCTAATAGTTTAAGTTTATATTATGTTTTCTCCTAATATTATGTAGAGCTTAACCTAAATTCCATAGGGGCATTTACATACATCCTCATATACACATCATTATTTCCATATTTCCTCAAACCTTTCTTTAATAGCTTTGTATATCATGCATTAAAAACTTGTGTTTGTAAAAATATGTAAATATTGATGTATGTAAATCCCCCAATTCCATACATAGATAATCACATACATAGTTGCTAACCAAGTAACCAAGTTTAAGATGACCTAGTGATAAGTCGAGGGACCATCTTTGAAGGCATCAGAATGTTTGATAAATCTGTTATATATATAAGCATGCAACAAAAAGAAATATAAATATACACTACTCCATTATACTCTTAATTTTAATTTGATAAATAGTATAAGTTATGAAAAAATTATTTTCAACTATATATGTTAGCGTTGAGTTAGACTGTGTAGGTTGTTTCTTTTTCAATTAATAAGTGGGCCAAGTTTTTGTTTTTTCTTATTCAAAATCTTCAAAAATTTCTCTCTCTCAATTATAAAAGGTTAAAATAAATATTTTTTCAAATCATTTAATTTAGAAAACAACCCCTACATGGTCTTTATATAGGTTATGATTAGAATAACATAAAGAGTTAATTACATAAATGGTCCCTGTGGTTTGTCGGGTATTACGGATTTGGTCCCTAAACTTTATATTTTGAGGATATCATCCCTGTGATTTTGACCCGTTACGGGTTTAGTCCCTTGACCACCTTTTCTGTTAGTTTGACCGTTAAGTGGAAGTTTAAAAGGCTAAAATGACATAAATACCCTTTAACAGTATGGTCCCTGTGGTTTCTGGGGAATAACGAATATAGTCCCAAAGGTTTGGGTTTTTTNTATGGTTAAACATACGAGGGTATTACTGTCATTTCAACCATCCTTGACGGTCAAAGTAACAGAAAAGGTGGTCAAGGGACCAAACCCGTAACGGGTCAAAACCACAGAGACAATATCCGTAAAAAATAAAGTTTAGGGACAAAATCCGTAATACCCGACAAACCACAGGGACCAGTTATGTAATTTACTCTAACATAAACAATAGAACTTTTATATAATCTAAAAAAAGTAAGTTGTGATATGCAATCATCCACTAACACACTAAAAAAGAGCATTGTGGAAATTGAATTTACTTTTTCACGATCGCTTAGACGTATAAAAAAGAAAACATATTTGTTTAAAAACTGTAAAAATGAGACTGCATAACTAATAATCTATTTTACTATCTATTTCTTCCAACATCATATTTTATATATGTATATTTTTCTTTCTATGATTGCTTATAAGTTAAAATTTTGACTCAGTAAAAAATAATTTATTTCTTATACGATACATTTAACTACAATTGTGCAAATATAGTTATTTGTTGTTTCAAATTTTCATCGATGTACACGATGTACACGATTACGATTACTCGTCTAGTAAATGATATATTAGCAACAGTTAAGGCTTAGCTGAAACATTTTTTGTAACAAAACAATAGGTAAACTTTTTTCATTCATCTGTTTTCCTTTTATTTAGCAACTTTTATTCTTTAATCACCCTTTTGTTTTTTAAGTTTTTATGAAACATTTTAGATATTTACACGAAACCAACTCGTTTTGATAAATTGCACCTTATTTACACGATCCTAGCATTATCGTGTTGCGATTTTAGAAGTTGTGGATTAAAATCTCACTAGAGATATTTGTGAGATATTATTACACGCATGAAAATATTGCCGCTCCTCGACATGTATATATTCACTATATATAGAAAAACATTGATGCTTAATTCAAGGCTGTAAAGATCGCGAGTAAACTCGTAAGATCGTACGATCTTACGTGCTCACTAGCTAAAATCGTGTAGGATTGTATGTAGGTTGGGATCGTGAGTAAGACTGTGGAATTGAATGTAAACTCGTAAGATCGCTAGTCGATCCCAGTTTACCTAATTAGCCCATATCTATTATTATTGTTTGTTTTAATCTTTTAGCCCATCCATTTGTGATTAAACCTAAAAAGAAAAGTGATAACTATCTGACGACTGGTTTTCTTATTAAATTATATATAGTTATACACTTTCGCCCCAAATCAGAATAAAATATTGAAATCTTCTCCATCACTCGAATCAAACATTTTGGAGCAGGTAATTGATTTTTGTTCTTGATAGTTTTAATGTATACATTTTTTATTTGTTAGAGTTTAGAATTACCACTTAAGTACTAGTTTATGCATGAATATTTTGGTATTATGGCTCGTATGTTTTGAGACATTTATAACTCATGTTATGTAATCTTATTCCGCTTAATCGTTAATGTAACGAGTGAAACTTGATTTTTTTTGTGTTTTACTATTACTTTGGTGTTTGAAATTTGACATTTTCAAGAGGATTATATGAAGTTATCTTTGAAGTTTTAGAAATGTAAAACAGTTCGACTCATTTCTTGTTTGTTTACAATTACGATATCGATCTTGCAAAGATAAAAATAATTTCATGTGGGATCTCGATCTTGACATCTGCTTATAATTGTTGGTTACCGACTTAACTTTGACTCATTAGTTTGAACACTAGGTGGAGATTATGCCTTGATCTTGCTTTACGCTAATTTCCATAGAACAACTTTTTATACATGTTCATATATTACTGTAACTAGGTCCATTAGTGACCATACATTGGTACAATATTGACTCAAAATAGTCTAAAGATATATTGAAGGGGATGGTGGCAGGCGGCAGCTGTCGGTGGGGAGCAGCTCTTGGGGTCCTCCATCACTTGGCTTTTTCCGGCGCACCTTTGCCACCTATTTTCTACCACACATTTGTCTTTCTGATTTTAATGGACACCATGCACGTGCCCTCCAAAATCGTCCTTTTCACAATAACGACGGTGATTAGATTGTCTAGTTGACTGGCCGGATGTGAAGAGATCGAAAGCTAGCTCACTTAAATATGGGCGGAGACGAAGTGGGTCACAAGGGTCATGTGACCCCTAGCGAAAAAAAGTATAGTGTAAATTTTCTAAAATACGTAGCATCTAGATTTTTTTGTAGTTTGCCACCCTTAAGAACCAATTTATAGTGTAGTTTCTACAAATTATTAAAATGTGACCCCTCGAGCAATTTTTTTTGGCTCCGCCAGTTAAATTATGGCTGGAGTCACCGATGAATCTACATTGATGCATGGCTAAGACCAACTTAATTAAGTTTTATACAGTATATACTTGACCAGAAAGTAACGTGGTAAGTAATTAGCCTTTTTTGACTCTGATGTACACAGTCTAACGAATATCTCCGTGGCCTTTCTCAAAATTTTCGCTGACTATCTCAAGATGTTTATCAAGCAAGATCGAGCTCTAATCCTTTCTTCTGTGAGAATTCTAGAACACATTATCACTAGGTCATTTTAAACTTGGTTACTTTGTTAGCAAGTACGTATGTGATTATCTATTTATGGAATTTAGGTTAAGATCTACATTACATTAGAAGAAAACATAATGTAGACTTGAAGTATTATCTAACCTACTCAATTTCGACATGCAGATATTGCCTCTAAAAAGTTACCCCATAAATTTTGGCCTATCATTTTACACGTATCAAATTAATGCATGGATGTAAACGAACCAAAAAGTACAAACTATTTAACGGAAAGGGCTCTTTCAAATAGGAAAATGAATGAACATATGGAAAAGACTAAATGAAGGTACATGTACATAACAAACGTCTCTTTCCTCAAGTCTCTAAAGGTAACATTCAACTAATCATTTGCCATAAAGCTTAATTAATTATGTTAAGTAATTTGGTCTTAAGGTTTCCTTAAGGCCGGCTGTCCGCTCAAGTATGTTCATGTATGTTTAATTATATTCGTTTCTTTGAATGACATGTTTAAAACACAAGATTATTAGATGATTGAACCTATGTTTAATAAATATAAGCTTTGTTGAGCTGACAAAATTTTTAAGAGCTTTTAAAAGGATAAATTTTATTAATTTATTAAAATCAAATCCTACTTAAAACGAACACAAAGGAACATGAGCAAACTTATTGTTTTAAGGAACAAAAACACGAATAAGAAAACATTGTATTTGAACGATAGATTTTATTACACGGAAGTGGAAAGTGTCAGTACGCTGCTACTTTCAGATGCACCAGAATGAATGGAACTCGCTAATTGTGTAATAGGTTAAATATGTTACATAGTATTAGTAACCATATAAATATATATGTAAATCTTAAACGTATCAACTTTTGTAGGAATAATTGTAAGAAACTTCAATACACTTATTGAAAGACATTTTATAAATGAAATAGCCAGATTCGCTTCACCTGTTTTACAACCATTATTTCTCAGACTTATTCAATTAAAACTAAGAGAGTAAACTGTAGGATCGATCATTGTTGTCAAAAACTATTGATAAGTTGCATTTTTTAAAGACCAAATATGTGAAATGTCTAATGGGTAGGATTCTTGCAAAACTTTTGCAAAAAATATACTTATAAAATATGAATTTTGTTAACATTTGGCTTCTTAAAAATAATAAATACCAAGTGGCAATTTTTATAGTTTATAGAAAGGAATATAAAAAGATGAAAAAAATATGCAAGGTTTGCTGAAAAGACAATAATATCATTCTTCAGTGATACGACCACGTTTATATAAGCTAATTTGACACATCTTCATATTTCAAACAACGATCCCTACAGGTATTTTGTCAACATCTCTTATGTCAAAAAGGTACATATAAACAATGAAACATTCTAGCACAATGTATTAAACCAGGCCACGTATTTTTTAGTTTACTTTATTACAAATATATCTATCAAATCAATAAAGTAATATTATTACTTGTACAATATAAGTAAATGATTGATGACAATGTTTGTTTTTATTGCACTATTGCTTATCTATATTTAAACTCCAGCTATGCAACATGACCCTTTTATGATGTGGATATGTTACCAACAATAGGGTTGAAATTAATAACACTATAGACAAAATTACGACATGTAGAATCTATTAAATAGCTCCAAAGATCTTTGCATCTTCCATGGACATTTTTAACCACTTAGAAATCCATTGGCAACGTTTTACTAGACCCACATTTGAGTGTACGATTGAACAACATTAATTTGAGCAGAAACTGTCTCTTTAGATAGCTACGTGATGCTCATCTATTAGCTAATATGGGAGTTACTATTCCCCGAGATAACTTGCAAGGTTCTTGTATAGTAAACATGGGTATCATGATTTCGAATACATAGTCTTAAATGACAAATGTTTCAATCTAGTAAGCCGGTAAAAAGTTTGTTTGTTACAAATTTAATCCATAAGCACACTTAATAGGAAAAATCAGAAATGTTTACTTACAAATAAACGTCATATATATATACCATAGTTATACATAATAAACATGTAAAAAACAAGCTAGAACATGTAGTGATGGATACATGAAAAAAGGTTTACAACAATAGCCACGGCTTCAGTCAACTTTTGGAATATAAACAAAAACAGATATGAGATCATCTCTTATGTCACAAACTACTAACTAGTATTAAGGGGACACTTGGTTCAAATTAAGGAATGACAATGGCAAAAATAATAGGAATACTAAAGAATGCATTGTCATAACCCCCATTTTATTGAGTAATGATTGATTACCCTGTTTTGAGTAATGCTACATTCCATTATATTAAATCAAACATAGTTAATAATTATATTTCTCAATGTTGCAAAAATCGTGAATCGGTACTGAGGCGGTCCGGGGCCGATTAGCGATTTTTTACCGATTAATCGGCCGATTTTCTTGACTCGGCCGATTAATCGGCCGATTTCCGTGGAATTCTCTCCAAGGTCCTGGGCCGATTACCGATTAATCGCCGATTAATCGCCGATTAATCGGCCGATTCGGCCGATTTTTGCAACACTGATATTTCTCATTCCTCACCCTTTAATACCACCAATCAAGTACGCCCTAAGATCATCTAAGGCTAAACACAATAATGAGGGTTAATCCCCTTTAGTTTATTTGTCACGTCAGCTTTCTCTCTCCGGCGATTAATTGCCACAGTAAGGCGACCTACACTACAAAAAAACATTAACGGTCAAACTTGCCGAAAACTTGCAAATCTTACCGGAAATACCCAAAACTCGCCGTAAACTTGTTTCAATCACTTATACTCGTTGCTTTTACAAGTTTATTTTAAGGAACATCTTGTCGGGAATACCTAATAAAACTTGCCAGAAATGTCAATCCGATTAATCACTGACTAATCCCACCTACATCGATGACAAGTTACAAAAAGATCGACCGGCCGACTAATGATTAGCGATTTTGCAACCTTATAAACTACATTGAAGAACAAGTACATAAAATCAGATATATGAGCCAAGTACATGAAACCAAACTAAAAAGAAAAACATTATGTTAAATTTCAATGATATTTGTTGAATACCCTACAAGCTTAAAAATAATAGTCACAATCTGATATAAATCATTAACACCATCATCATCAATAAAATTATTGATTACGATTACCTTTATATAGGAAAAATTGATTCTCCCAAAAAAAGAGTAATTAAAACTAACCCACAAATTTATAGACCATAAACGTGTTTTAAAACCGGGTGTAGTGGTGATTAACATTACTACCGCCAACTCAACACCATATTAGCTTCTCCATCTACCACCAACATAGTATAATAAGGTGGTTGAGGCGGAGACACATGGGTTAGGTGTTAGTTTTTAAAGAAGACGCGTGGGTGGAGCCGTGGAGGTGGAAGACGCGAGTTTATATGCTATTACACATAGCCCAAGAGCATTTGGTATGGTCTTCATTTACACGCCAAATGCCATTCGTTGTACCGAGCGAAACGCCATCAACATGCTAAATGGTTTTGAGTTGCTAGACTGGCTCACGCTATTCGCTTTTTTCGACCGTTTGGACTTTTTTTTTTATTTATTTATTTTTATTTTTAGGTTAGCGATGGAGAAGGGAAGCAAGGAAGAAGATGAATGGTGTATATATTTTTTACTTTTTCATTTTACACCTTATTGTTTTGATGTTTAGATTTTAAATCCATTTGACATTTTTTTACACCGTTAGTCCTTAATATGTTTGCAATTTTAGTCCTTCAGATATTTTTCTTATATTTTTAATCTTTTAAATATATAAAATTTGGTTTAAATGTATAAAATGAAATGTGTTTGTTTTAAAATAAAGTGAAAAACAATAAAATGTGTTTGATTTTAAATAAAATAAAATGAAAAGACCCAATAACATATTAGTTGTGTGTTATGAAGGATGGGTGTTTAAGTGATTGGTGTGATATTGAGAGGTGATGATGTAACGCTGAGATGTCATATCAATAACATGTTATCCGTCTCAACCATACCTGGTGCTCTAAGATGTCTACTTTCTTATTCAATAAAAGAGAATCTAAATGTGAAAAAAAAAAAAAAAAAAAAAAAAAAAAAAAAAAAAAAAAAAAAAAAAAAAAAAAAAAAAAAAAAAAAAAAAGTAGTTTCTTGTCTTAAATGAGGTCAAAACATAATGATGAATAGCCCATAAATCCAATGGAAGAATGACATGCCCCATTTATTCATTTAATGACACTGGATTTTAAATTTTGACTAAAAATATGTCAGAAATGTAACATGGTAACAAGAAATAGAAAATGTTGGATCTACTCATTTCTTTTAACTGTGGTTTAAAAGAGTCCTCCCACCATATCATAATCGGCTACAAAATCTGTTGGTGCTCATAGCTGTTTTCTATAAATAAAATCTGTTGCCACATCTAATTTTCAATTTATAAATGGAGACTAAGTTCTAGTGCCATGGATTCTTCTTCGTTGTTCCACTTCTCGGAGTGGACGAGATTGTTTTCTGCATGATGTTTTAAAAAGATACTGAGAGTTGGTAATTTCACGAGGTGAATAAAATATGAAACGAGAGAAAACTTAAGGCATACTGTACCGATTTAGTCTTCTTTGTCTTCCCACGGATTCTGTTCTTTTGAGGTTTTAATTTATAAATACGGACCATCCAATGGTGAGTTGTGAATACCTACACACGATATGTGAATTAGCGGAATGAAACAGTCAAACAAGGACTTTTTGCAAGGGGAAAATTTTAGGCGCCGATATATGCATGACAATTTTTTTTAGTGTTTAGACTTTACCTCCTCAAAATGCGTTAACTTGAAATGCTTCTTTCCGATTTCGGTTCTCCTTACTCTATCATATCCTTTACCACCATCAGTCTCCACAAACCTAAAACAACAAAAAGTAAGAGACAAGAAAGGTTTGAACAGGATAATAATGGAACTTTTAAGTGTGCAAATAAATGTGTCTGTGTGTGATGCCAAGCAATTTATGTCAGTGACGGAGCTAGGATTTAGCTTATGGGTGGGCCGAAGATATTATACACGTCATTCAATAAGTGTTAAAAGAAACTGTTAAAACAAAATTGTGTAAAAAAAATGCTGAAAACAATATGTATCGTCTATTTCATCAAAATTGCCTAGCATCTGTTGATTTCCTGTGATCAATTGCTTACGATAATTAGAAGTTGCTATCTGTAAGTGTCGTAAATGCACTGTAATAAAAGTTGCTAATAACACTAATTTTCAGGAAGAAATAATTAGGTGGGCCAAACTTATTCAAATAGTAGCAAAATACTAGTATAAGTATGCTTGTTTGCAAATTGTTTGGGGTGGGCCTTGGCCAACCTAAGCTCCAAGCTAGCTCCGTCCCTGATTTATGTTCATAACCAGTTGGTTGAGTTGTAACTAAGATGCACTAACAAAAATCAACAACTAACAGTAATTCACAATCTTAAAGTTATGTCGTATAAACACCATACCTGAAATAAGATAGCTTGTACATTAGGCTGTTAAGCATGGTTGGAGTGGCCTGAGAGTCGATTCGATATTGACCATCTCTCTATACAAAATGAACGAAAGTACAAAATTAACATACTAATATTTAACAAAATTAAGGTGAAATATAGCAAGATTATCAAATCAATATTTGCTTATTGTGTATCAGAGTAAGGTTATCAAATGTAACAAAATTCTTTTTTGAGTTCACCAAGCCATAGTTAGAAAGGTAAACCATAGTTAGAGTCCACAACTGATTGGTGATTGATTGAGACAGGAGTGGTTTTATATCAGGAGTGGTTATTATAATAATGGTGGATAACTACTATAATCTATAAAAAGGATATAATTACAATTAGAATTGAAAAATGAAATAATGTCCAACTTTTATGATGGAAAGTGGGCCTTAGTGTTTGGGTTGGAGGTTGTACGACTAACATTGTATAATTTTTTTTTTTGGTCGCAAAGAGAAGTTATAATTATCGATTAGAAGAAAATCATTGGTTGCCCATATACATGCACATTCTGGAGCGCTACCTTCTAAGATCAACTCATCACTACATTCCAAAGCCTAAGTAGCTATACTATGTGCAACCTTGTTCGGTTGTTCCCCTCTTTCGACAAAAGACCAATTACATAAACTAAAACTTAATGAGTTGGACACGATTTGTGCAAACAACCTCGCAATTTGTATAATTTTAAAATTGTCTAGAAGTTCAGATAATTCTGTCACTTGGGAACCTAAATATCATGATAGACAGTTATGATTCTAGATATTAT
Organism: Artemisia annua; assembly: GCA_014162995.1. NCBI lineage: Eukaryota > Viridiplantae > Streptophyta > Magnoliopsida > Asterales > Asteraceae > Artemisia > Artemisia annua. The sequence continues at coordinate 107,331 of LBNU01017550.1, forward strand.
ACCAATAGAAACCGGGAAACAAACAGCTTTAACTAGTATGATAATACTGTACATGGTCTTCGCAAAAGTATGCTTACCAGATAATCAGGTTCCTTGATATGTGGGAAAACACCTCCTCCTATACGTACCATCCATAGAAATTTATTTATGTCATCGCTGGGGTATCCTACAAGCCCTGAAATATGAAAGATTGTGACTTTTAGTTTTTTTCATTAACATGTTCTATTTAAATCCACCACGTTAGAAACCAACCTCCAAACACGACAAGGACGTATTTCACGTCCAGGGAGTTGAAAATTTCCCAACCAGCCTTTTCAGGAGATGACATGGCAGTACCGACAGTAGCAATATGTGTGTTGTTCCAGGTGTTATTGTCAACAATGACGGNGTGGTGAATAAAATATGAAACGAGAGAAAACTTAAGGCATACTGTACCGATTTAGTCTTCTTTGTCTTCCCACGGATTCTGTTCTTTTGAGGTTTTAATTTATAAATACGGACCATCCAATGGTGAGTTGTGAATACCTGCACACGATATGTGAATTAGCAAAATTAAACAGTCAAACAGGTAAGGACTTTTTGCGAGGGGAAAATTTTAGGCGCCAATATATGCATAACAAAATTTTTTTAGTGTTTTGACTTTACCTCCTCAAAATGCGTTAACTTGAAATGCTTCTTTCCGATTTCGGTCCTCCTTACTCTATCATATCCTTTACCACCATCAGTCTCCACAAACCTAGATTACAAAAACAACAAAAGTAAGAAACAAAAAAGGTTTGAACAGGTAATAATTGAACTTTTAGGTGTGCAAATAAGTGTGTGTATGTGTATGATGCCAAGCAATTTATGACTTTATGTTCATAACCAGTTGGTTGAGTTGTAACTAAGATGCACTAACAAAAATCAACAACTAACAGTAATTCACAATCTTAAAGTTATGTGGTATAAACACCATACCTGAAATAAGATAGCTTGTACATTAGGCTGTTAAGCATGGTTGGAGTGGCCTGAGAGTCGATTCGATATTGACCATCTCTCTATACAAAATGAACGAAAATACAAAATTAACATACTACTGTAATATTTAACAAAATTAAGGTGAAATATAGCAAGATTATCAAATCAATATTTGCTTATTGTGTATCAGAGTAAGGTTATCAAATGTAACAAAATTCTTTTTTGAGTTCACCAAGCCATAGTTAGAAAGGTAAACCATAGTTAGAGTCCACAACTGATTGGTGATTGATTGAGACAGGAGTGGTTTTATATCAGGAGTGGTTATTATAATAATGGTTGGATAACTACTATAAACTATAGAAAGGATATAATTACAATTAGAATTGAAAAATGAAATAATGTCCAACTTTTATGATGGAAAGTGGGCCTTAGTGTTTGGGTTGGAGGTTGTACGACTAACATTGTATAATTTTTTTTTTTTGGTCGAAACGAGAAGTTATAATTATCGATTAGAAGAAAGTACATCATCGGTTGCCCATATACATGCACATTCTGGAGCGCTACCTTCTAAGATCAACTCATCACTACATTCCAAAGCCTAAGTAGCTATACTATGCGCAACCTTGTTCAGTTGTTCCCCTCTCTTTCGACAAAAGACCAATTACATAAACTAAAACTTAATGAGTTGGACACGATTTGTGCAAACAAGCTCGCAATTTGTATAATTTTAAAATTGTCTAGAAGTTCAAATAATTCTGTCACTTGGGAACCTAAATATCATGATAGACAGTTATGATTCTAGATATTATACCAATAGAAACCGGGAAACAGACAGCTTTAACTAGTATGATAATACTGTACATGGTCTTTGCAAAAGTATGCTTACCAGATAATCAGGTTCCTTGATATGTGGGAAAACACCTCCTCCTATACGTACCATCCATAGAAATTTATTTATGTCATCGCTGGGGTATCCTACAAGCCCTGAAATATGAAAGATTGTGACTTTTAGTTTTTTTCATTAACATATTCTATTTAAATCCACCACGTTAGAAACCAACCTCCAAACACGACAAGGACGTATTTCACGTCCAAGGAATTGAAAATTTCCCAACCAGCCTTTTCAGGAGATGACATGGCAGTACCGACAGTAGCAATATGTGTGTTGTTCCAGGTGTTATTGTCAACAATGACAGTGCGGTTAGCCATTGCTGTTGTTTGGTACCCGTAGTCCCACCAAGATGCGACCTAAAGGTAGATAATCTCCATATTAGTAAAAGCAGAGCAGCACTCGGTATGTTATGTACAGGTAAAAGCTCTTGGTCAACTTCAGTTGAATAAGAACTGGTAAAGATCATCTTTGGAAATTATATACAGATTATACCAACTTACTTTGTCATCTACTTCGGTGTTATGGCTTAACCATGCATACGCCTCTCTAAAGTCATCAAAAACATGAAGACCATCATGCGAATGGGAGGTAAGTACAATTGAAGGAGCCGAATATGCCTCTGCAGCAGCCCAGACACTATGAACCTTTTAAATATAAAAACATTTTTAGTTTAAAGAGTAACAAAATATCATATCCTTATAATATAAAGATAGATGGAAGAAAATATACTTACCACATAGAAAGCACCCAACAACACAGTTAAGAAAAGAGCAAAGAAAGATACTTCAGCAGGCAAAACCAATGGCCTTTTCTCAGTCTTTGACTTCACAGAAGACTTCTCTTTTACAACAACAACATCCTTTTCTTTTTTCTTATTTTTTCTGGAAGGTCTTTCTTTCAACGAGTCTTCTTTTTTTTCAGTTTTCAACACATCAAATTGTGGGGAACCATTGCTACCCGGCATAACATCCCCTGCCTTGAAGGTGAAATTAAAATTATTTAGTCCAGAAACCCTTCATGTGAGAATAATCACATTGAGTACTTACATCAGTTTCAAGAAACTCGGATAGACTAGATATGTAGAATTTTATGGATCTGGTAAAAACTTCAAAAGCTTCAGAAAGAGCAATTCCAGACATTATGCATGCGGCAGGAGCAAGCACAAGCATTAACCGTACCTGCAACATAACTTAAATTATGGGTATGGAGGAAGGAATTATAATTATAAAGTAGACAATATGCAAAACATTTTTGTCCGCTAAATACTTACCATGACACCAGAAAAATATACTGACATCACTAGGTAAAGGATTACAAATGAGCTTGCATCAGATAGTGGCGAAAAGCATGCCTGAAAGATCCCAGCAATAAACAAGAATAAAAGGAGTACGTTACAAGAATATAATAGCTTAGAAGTCAAGACGAACCAAATTCCAAGAAAATAAATTCAGATGAACATCGTGAACTTACAATAATTCCTGCAGGAACCAAGAATGCTAGAACATTAAGATCCATAAAGTAAGACGGCCATGTGGGTGGTTGATGTTCACTAACACTTGCAATGATCGGTATGTACTTGCTTGCATAAGTTCTGCACAATAATTGAAAAGATCCATCAGGAAGCTATAAAGCAAAATGAAATGAGCAAGAAACTTACGGATCAAGAAGACTTAAACTTCGTCCACTCCATCCCTTTGTAGGACTGGATGCAACTACTGCTACAAGTACTCCTACTACAGCAAGGCATACCACCCTGGATGATAGAAAATGATGTATATAAGTATATTGTAATGCAAATTTTCAACAGTAGGAACCTATGATTACGATTTCAAGATCTTTCAAGTGGAATAACAAAACTATGTGAAAAATCAGTGTTGTGGTTCAATTCAATCTTTTTTTTATCCCTACAATTGAAATTGAAGAATACTACAACAAACAAGTCAATCTTACAAGCCAACGGATACTACAAGGGTAGCAGCTACTTTAAACATCTTTGGAGAGAGAATTCCTTTGATATAATAAGCAAGAGCAACCACATGGATAACAATGAAAACCTGCAAAAAATTGATTGGAGTTAACCATAAAAATGTATGTAAGATGTAATTACCCAAAACTAGTAGATTTAACAAGATCATGTATGATAAAATATACAGCCACAAGTAGATGTGAAGTGCTCTAGCATGCACATTTAATACACATTAGAACAATGTGCGTGCAGACTTGAAATGGCATCATTTATCAGTGGAACTCACCAAGAATGATGCAAAATGTTCAGATGTCATGACCGCATTAAAACCAACAACAGGCACCAATGCTGCCAATAAAGTTCCCAGGACAACCTGCATAACAATAACAAATACGTTCATGAAACAAAACCAACTTTGACAACATAAGCAACAAGAGATGATAAGTTAACTAGTACGTAACAACTATTTGTACAAAGCGGAGTTAGTCATAGCTAGATGTCTTGTATACGAATAACAATACACACATTATTTCCCTTCTAAAGTGCTTCTGCAGTAGCAGCACTAGTCGGCTAATATACAAGTCGAAGAGATATACTTACAAGTGGAGCATACGCAATGTATAGCCGAGACGAATATCGACCAGTCACAATGCAAAGAAGCACATGCATCGGAATGAGATTGATGATAAAGGTGTACCCTCCCCAAGAGCAGACCTAAATGGAGTAAGAGTCAAACATAAAGAATGTACGAAGGATATAGCTGTAAAATGAAAATCATAAGAATTAACAAGATAATTTGGACCCTTCCAAGCCTACCATGTAGAAGTATGAAAGGGAATTTAGTGTAGCATAGAACAGGGATCCAGTGTTCAAAGTCTGCAGATAAAGCTAACGCAGTCAGAAAATAGAGTAGCATATCCACATTCCCCGTTATGTTCCAGCGACAACACAATACTCATGTTATAAGTACTTATATTGTATCAATATCCAACCTTGATGTAGAGATAGAAGGTGAATATTAAAGCAAAAATAGCCACGGCTTCATTGTCGTAGCTCCCAGCCACCGATCGAGAAATATAGGATGGCACCTATAAGACATAATATTATCAGAAATCAAATAGAATTAGATCATCATAGGAAGGGATGTAGTGAAGGAGATAAATCTAGCAGTACACTAATGATGGGCTATAGATATGGCATAGAGATGTGTACACACTATACCCAACGAAAATCGAGATTAGAGACCCTCTCGCCCTACACTAATAGTTGGCAGTGGAAAAGACCTTTAAGGTTACCCTACCCTTGAGTACTACATGTTGAAGTACATAGCAGCTTGATTACAGAACTACATATCAGAGTACCAGACAAATTTAAATATTCCTAAAGCAATATAAGATTCATCAAGTCGCTTAGGTGTCGCTTACAGGCTTACAGCATACACCGATGCACACTAAACACATATTAACGATCAAGTTTAACTATTACAAGTACCCGTTATTTGATTACCATGGCCAGAAGAACAGCAGCAGTCAGTCCAGCACCTGTTCCCTTAACTTCCTTTATAAAATCAAATAAACAAAATCGAAGGTCTCAGTATTGTTTTTAAGAACATCAAACTATTAGTTAGAACACAAAACAAGAGCAGTACTCGGAAGGAAAACAAACCTTAGTCAGGAGATATGTTGCCCATGCAGCGAAGGCAGAGAACACAGGAGCAGTAAATACACACACGGTTTCCACAGAAAGTGGTATGTTCAGGGATTGAAGAACCCTGAAAGAAAAAACTGTTACTATATTTACTAAAAATAAACTGATATAAGCTACTGGGTTGAAAAAAACCAGCTATAATAAACACAAATTAGTTCTGCAATACGCACTTCCAAATAGTTCCGGCTGTCAATGTCAATCCTGGGTAAACAGTTCCACCAATAACTCGTCCAAGAGGATACCTTAAAAGAAGTAAACGATAGAGTGTCAAATTTACTTCATCAACTGACATACACGGTCATAAAAAGAGAACAAAAACCTCCACATACCAGGTACGATCGTCAAACCAGTTCCAGAAGTCATATATCCCATTCTTTGTGAGGAACTGCAATCAAAAGAGAAACATAAGCAATGCATACAGACATATATCATACAAACAAACAGTAAGAGGTATGCAACGAAAATTTGCAGCTTCTGAAGTCTAAGGCCAGTGATAACTCCTTGGGGCAGAAAGGAGTAGGAGAAGCGAACTAATAAAGTTCGTCACAAACAAGATTTCTAAATACTACGTATGACTTTCTGTCCATCTAATTTTTCTCTGTTTTTGTATTCTAATCATCCATACTAATGGGCATTTGCGTGAAAAATCATTACTGCTAACATTGAACTGCTCCAGTTTTAAGTTTCTATCTTTCAGAATTTCATGTCACTAGAATTTAAAATATGTACCAAGGGTGGGCGGGAGGCAAAGTATAGATTCTCTAAGCGGGTCCGTTATAAAGCAATAAAAAAACATGTAAAGCCAGATTTGAATTAACCAACTTCATTAAAGACACGTCAGGACACATATATGCTTCTGTGAGTAGAAAAATAAGCCCGTGGCTGATAATTTGCCCTAATAACTACATTTTCAGCTGTGAGCAGTGAGCATGCTATTTTTAGAACTATCTAATACTCCCTCCATCCCATATTAAGTGTCCACTTACCAAATGCACAAAGTTTTATGAGATTCTACTAACTACACTCTCCACCAATCAAATATTATTTTTACCCACTAAAGTCTCATCTTATTGGTTGGAAGGTACAAATGGACACTTAATTTGGGACATCCCAAGATTCCATTGTGGACACTTAATATGGGACGGAGGGAGTAATAACTATGAGCTCGATAACAACATGAGTAAGAAACATTTCACCATGGACGGTCTAAATTACAGATAAGGATTTATTCTTCCATTGCCTATGTAGGAATACTTTAGTACAGAAAAAAAAAACATGGCAGGTGACTTCATCCATCCTATTTGTCTTTGTAGGCCAATTTTACAGCCACGTATCGGCAAAAGTTCAGGCTCAAATAGTACAATAATAAACACAAACACAATGTTACTTCATGGCAAACGTAACATGTCCTTTTGTTCTACTTAAATCCAAATCTATGAATCCGATATTTCAGCGTCACATTGCCATAATTCTCTTGTAACTATCGAACTAACAATGCCGATACGCCACAACCCGAACATATTAAAACTACTGCCCTAAACTCTTAGGCTATGTTTCGCAAAACTAGCAGTAGCCAGCCATTTGTTTTACAATAGTGTTTGGTAACATAGCCATACTATAAACGTGTAAAACAACGTAAACACTTATTTTATTAGCATTTCAAACAACCATTATATTCTAAATGCTCCATACACCTTGTCGCCAAACACATCATGCGTTACACAATTCACATATTTAAATCCTCCAAAACACGTAACGTAAACAAAAGAGTTAAATATATACACCTGAGTGACTCTTAGGATATGTTTGGCAAAACTAGCAGTAGTAATATTGTTTAGCCATATTAACATAATTTTATTTATAACTATAAAGTGTAAAACGACGTAAAAGCTAACGCTAAACATTTCTTTCATTAGCACATTTCAAATAGGTGCGTTTAAACAAAATCCAAAAGCTAAACAACAATAGTCTTCAACATCATGCATTTCATAATTCACATATTCAAATAAATACAAAATCGACAAATTTATATACGTGAGTGACTCAGATATGTTTGGCAAAACTAACGGTAGAATGTAAAACGACGTAAAAGCTAGTCTTATTTTATTAGCATTTCAAACAAGCATTATATTCTAAACGCTAAACGCTCCAAAAACCCCGCCCCTAAACACATCACGCATTCATAATTCACATATTCAAATAAACAAATCGATAAACGTATATAAGGATCAACTTAGAATATATGTTCGGCTAAAGGACGTAAAAACTAACACTAAACGCTTCTTTTATCAGCATTTCATAATTCACATACGATACGAGTATTAAAATAAACAAAATCGATAAATATTCGAACCTGAGTGACGCGATAATTGAAATACGGATCAAATTCATGAATAACACTCTCATACTTAATAACCTGCAACCAATCAATCAACAAACAAATCATCATGATTACGTCATCAATTACAAAACACAAAGTCGTGATGACGTCATCTAGATCAAGTTTACCGAAAACAAACGGATCGAGAATGCGAGAACTCCGATCAGCAGCAAAATGAAGAACGCGAGGACGTTGCCGAATGCGAAGCGGAGAGACGACGGAGACGGCGGCGGCGGTTGTGGTTGTTTGGTGACGGTGTCGACGGGGACCGCCATGGTTAGTGTGTGTGTGTGTGTTTTTAGTGTGTGAGGGTTTGAGTTAAGTGAGCTAGCTAACAGAAGAGTTTGAGGGAGTTGGTTACTGTTTTTATAGTGTACAGGTGGAGGTGTGTGATTGGTGGAGTGGGGAAGTTTGGACACGTGGAAAGTGGGTATTGGTTGTGATACGTGAATTTCTAAGTTTGGAGTAAATCGTACTCACTGACTTTTCAAAAAAAAGAAAATTGTATTTATTTTATCTCAATTTTATTTTGCTAACCACAACCCATTGGGCTGCGATTAATTACCATAATACAAAAGTTTTAAGAGCGAACGGTACCATAACTCAAGTTAAAAAATAACACCGCGCCACGTCAACGCCACATCATCTCAGCACCAAATAACAAAACACCAAAAAACACCAGAAAATCATAACACCCAATAACACTAAAAAAGCAAATGAAAAAACAAACAAATGAAAATGGCGTTGGGGTAACTTGGAACAAAACAAATGGGGGAGTGATAACTTGGAACCAAGTTATGTTATAACTTGAGTTGCCACACCAACGTACGTTAAAACGCAAAGGCAACGCGAAGGGCAAGGAAATGGTGTTAAGGTGCATAACTTGAGTTGTTTGCTGCCACATCAGAATGCTTGTTGCCACATAGGATAACGCAGCCTTCTAGCGTTATCACTCCCTTTACTCTAAGAAAAATCATGTTTTGCTAAAAACAGCCTTGAGTTAAGGGTCTCAATATCGTCTTTTATTGCGTATGGCGAGGTTAGTAATAACTAAAGTAGAAAATGACTTTCGACCTGCAATGAGGATCGAACCCTTTACCTCTTGACAGAGGGCAAAGGCTTCAATCACTTAATCCAACCCGGTTGGTTAAAAACAACTCTTAGTAATGTGGTTAATCGAGCGAATGTTATTCCACTACTATTAATAAATTATTGTGATCGGATGATAATAAGTAATTATGTAAATAATCTCGAAAAAGATGGAAAGAAAACTAGTACTTAAATGTGATTAGTTTGAAATAATTTAAAACATCAAATTGTAAGAAAAAAACAACATCTTAACGACATAACGACAGTTCTTGAGGATATTGTTAGCAAACCTTTGATATTATGACAAATTAACAAAACAACTTGCTAAGTGACTCTCGCATTAGTCGAGTTACAATTAATTTGTGACATGTAAATCGTGTAACACCATTTAAAATATCAGGAAACTGTGATTGAACTAGTAACTTTTACGTTCCGATACCTATTCCATAATCTAAACTAAATTTATATAAATTCAATGAATTCATAACTAAAATTAAAATCACACTGAATCTACACCATTTACGCTAAAACTGTGAAGGAGTAATAGATGTATGGGTAAATTAACCACATTAGATCCTTTGTTCATGCCTCCCACATTTAGCCTAACATCGCCCAACACTAGGATACACAACACTCGTATTTATTTACATACTACTACATATATTGAGGTTTAAACCACTAGTATAAGCATTTTTAACAAACAAAATGTTTATGATTGATGTATCAAATAAACAAATCTATCATCTCTTCTCGACAAGCCATGTTTTTTAGTCTCACAGAACTTCCTATTGTTCTTGTATTACTTCATTGTGTAGTGTCTTTTATAGTTGTTTTTTAGCACTACGATGTTTCATTCCTTATGCTCTACCGTTACATATGTTTTCATTTCTTATTGTTATTTTTAGTTATGAGCATAAGTTTTTTTGTATTATTTTAAAAGTTCACAGTCAGTATGCTAATAATTTTGTAAGTTACGTTGAAATGCTTAATAACGATGTGACGTTAACATGAAATTAATATGTTTTGTGAAAATTACCTCTATTCTTAGACTCAACGGATCACCTAGCAAGTGAGCTCAAATAATTTGCAATCAACAACAACAACAACATATTCAATTCCATCATGGCGGGGTATGAGAAAGGTAGAATGTAGACACATCCTACCACTACCCCACCCTAGGATAAACCTGAGGGTGGAATATCTCCGGCAAGTGTGCGCGGAAAGAATATTATTGTAAAAGGACTAAACTCGAGACATTCTTAGAAGGACTAAACTTGTAACATAACAAAAACATTTAAAAAAACCGACTCTAGTATACATTTTGGGACCCTTTAATATAAAAGCATAAAAAATCAAAGATAAACACAATCACCAGCAAACCCTAAAAAAAAAAAAAAGATCCCCAAATTTTAATCAAGCACATGATAACCTATTTTTATAAAAATTAAACCTCAATTCACATATAAAGTTAATAGTTTCATCAATCGATCAGGTAAATACGCATCGTCTTCTATCGCATCGTTATTCCTTACTTTTTTATAAAAACATCCAACAATACGAATTAAAGTTGTAATTTTTTTGTACATAAGGTGATTATTATGCTAGTTTGTGTATATATATGTGAATTAGCTTTATTATGGTGTTAGTTTGTAATTAGGATCCTTTAGTTTGACTTAAAATAAGCAGTTTTTAATAAGCAGGCAAGTGCTTATTAAGGGGGTGTTTGTTTATTTATTTCGGGTTATATAGCCGGCTTATGACTTATGTGGTTTTCGGCTTATGTTTCATAAGCTCAGTTTTTATGGCTTATTTTGAGATTTTTCGGCTTATATAAGCTTTTATATAAGCCGAAAAGTTTCAAGATAAGCCACAAAAAGTGAGCTTTTGAGACATAAGCTGAAAACCACATAAGCCATAACCCGCTATATAAGCTTAATCAAACACTAAGCAATTCTATGTTTATAAGTTTATATTTTCAGGGGGTGTTGGTTTAAGCTTGTTTTTGGTTCTATGAGCTTATATGACTTGGCTTGTATTTCATAAGTTCATTTTTTCGCTTATTTTTCAGCTTATGGACTTGTTGTTTAAGTCATAATAAGTAAAAAAAAAAAGAAGCGAACGAACTTTCGACCCCCGTGGTGGTATTTGTAGTTGTTTATCTGTATTTGTTGTTTGGATTTGACTGATTGTACTATGTTTCTTTTGTTGTTTTTTGGTTAGATGGATAGAGCTGTTAAGATTGCTGTTGTTTTTTGTGGCTTATTTTGTAACGTTTCGACTTATATAAGCTGAAAAGTTTCAAATTAAGACACAAAAAGTGTGCTTATGTAGCATAAGCCCAGAACCAAATAAGCCATAAGCTGGCTATATAAGCCAAAACAAACACCTCCTAAGCAGTTTTTGATAAGAACTAAGAAAGGGAAGTGTTATATGTGTGAATTAGCTTGATTATGGTGTTAGTTTGTAAATTAGGGAAACAAGGCGTATTCGGTTGCCTAAAGTGGTGTTTAGGATTCTTGAGTTTGAGGTAAAATAAGCAGTTTTTGATAAGCAGGCAAGTGCTTATTAAGGGGGGTGTTTGTTTCGGCTTATATAACCGGCTTATGACTTATGTGGTTTTTGGCTTATGTTTCATAAGCTCAGTTTTTATGGCTTATTTTGAGATTTTTTGGCTTATATAAGCCGAAAAGTTTCAAAATAAGCCACAAAAAGTGAGCTTTTGAGACATAAGCCGAAAACCACATAAGCCATAACCCGCTATATAAGCTTAATCAAACACCTCTTAAACCTTTTATAAACCTGTTAGGTTTAATACTTTTCCAAATTAATGTCTGCTATTGTTTAGCAAAACCTTGTTTTTTTGCATGATAAACACTATGTTTATAAGTTTATATTTTCAGGGGGTGTTGGTTTAACCTTGTTTTTGGTCCTATGAGCTTATATGACTTGGCTTATATTTCATAACCTCATTTTTTGGCTTATTTTTCAGCTTATGGGCTTGTTGTTCGTATTTAAGTCATAATAAGATAAGAAGTTAAAAACAAAAAAAAAGCTAATGAACTTTTGAAATATAACCCTGTTGGCCCAAAAATATTCCTAAACAAACACCCCTATAAGCAGCTTATGAGTACTTTTTTATAAGAAGATGAAATAAGCTTTTCAAAACACCCCTCTTAAGTATAAGGACTGTGGCGGTACTTGTATTTGTTGTTTGTATTGATGTGATGGACGTATGCGCTGGTTGTTTATGTATCTATATAAACCATCCTGGTTTTGACTGATTGTATGAAAGAAATCTGTTTCTTTTGTTGTTTTTTATGGTTATGGATAAAGTTGTTAAGATTGCTGTTTTGGTTAGTTGTGTTTGATCTATTTTGTTTGTTTCTTTTTGCAGGTTACTTGTGAAGATGGCGGCGTTGAAGGAGATTTTGCCACCTGCAAAATCTGCAGCTGCTACCTTTTATGACCACTCGAGTGATCCATGGTTTAAGCAAAGATACAGTGCCCCAACAGAGGACGAGAAAGCCGATTTTATCAAAACTAATCCTATCCCGGTTTATAACACGCCAGAACGGTTTAAGTACAGGCCGTCAAAGCCACAGGATTTTGGTGATGGTGGAGCGTTTCCGGAGATTCATTATGCGCAGTATCCACTCGATATGGGTAGGAAGAAGGATTCGAATTCTGGGCCCAAGACGTTACCTGTGACTGTTGATGACAAGGGGAATTTGACGTTTGATGCTATTGTGAAGCAGAATGAGAATTCTAGAAAGATTGTTTATTCACAGCACCGAGATATCATTCCGAAGGTTTTGAAAGATGATGAAAAGGAACATGAGGAGGATGACGATAAGCAGAAGGAGATTGAAGAGACGACGGAGCAAACAAAAGCAGCTCTTGAGAAGATTGTGAATGTTAGGTTAAGTGCAGCGCAGCCCAAAAATGTTCAGACTCAGTCTCAAGAGTCGCAGTTCATTAAGTACAAGCCTTCACAACAGTCGGCTGCATTCAACTCGGGTGCAAAGGAGAGAATTATTAGGATGATGGAATGCCTGTCGACCCATTGGAGCCACCAAAGTTTAAACACAAGCGTGTCCCGAAAGCTAATGGTTCACCTCCTGTTCCAGTTATGCATTCTCCTCCTCGACCTGTGACTGTGAAGGACCAGCAGGATTGGAAAATCCCTCCGTGCATCTCTAACTGGAAGAATCCTAAAGGGTACACGATTCCACTTGATAAGCGTTTGGCAGCTGATGGTAGAGGACTCCAAGAGGTCCAAATCAATGATAATTTTGCAAAGCTTTCTGAAGCGTTATATGTAGCAGAACAAAAGGCTAGAGAAGCTGTTGCCACGAGGTCCAAAGTGCAGAAAGAAATGATGATGAAGGAGAAGGAACGGAAGGAGCAAGAGTTACGTGCTTTGGCTCAGAAAGCGAGATCTGAAAGGGTAGGTACTGGAGCTGTTGGTGTTGGTGGAGGTTCTTATGTACCTTCTGAAAAGAATATGATGGATAACGATGAGCCTATGAGAATTGAACGTGAACATGAACATGAGCATAAACGTGTGAAGGATCGGGAACAACCTAGAGAATCAAAAGCTGAACGAGAAGAGCGGATGGAGAGAGAGAAAATCCGTGAAGAGAGGCGTAGAGAGAGAGAAAGGGAGAGAAGGTTGGAGGCCAAAGATGCAGCCATGGGGAAGAAGAGTAAGATCNGGTGTTGGTGGAGGTTCTTATGTACCTTCTGAAAAGAATATGATGGATAACGATGAGCCTATGAGAATTGAACGTGAACATGAACATGAGCATAAGCGTGTGAAGGATCGGGAACAACCTAGAGAATCAAAAGCTGAAAGAGAAGAGCGGATGGAGAGAGAGAAGATCCGTGAAGAGAGGCGTAGAGAGAGAGAAAGGGAGAGAAGGTTGGAGGCTAAAGATGCAGCCATGGGGAAGAAAAGTAAGATCACTAGAGACCGTGACCGTGACATTAGTGAAAAAGTTGCACTCGGTATGGCATCTGCTGGTACATCACGTAGTGGTGAAGTCATGTACGATCAACGTTTATTCAATCAAGAAAAGGGAATGGATTCTGGTTTTGCAACCGACGATCAGTACAATGTATATGATAAAGGCTTGTTCACTGCACAACCGACTCTATCCACTTTATACAGGCCAAAGAAAGACGCTGATGATGAGATGTATGGTGGGGCCGAGGAACAGCTTGAGAAGATCAGGAAGACTGACCGGTTTAAACCCGACAAGGGATTCACGAGTACTGGTGAAAAGAGTGCACCCAGAACTGGACCAGTCGAGTTTGAGAAAGAAGTGGCTGAAGAAGCTGATCCATTTGGTCTGGACCAGTTTTTGACAGAGGTCAAAGGAGGAAAGAAACCATTGGATAACATTGGAAGTGGTGGGACCATGAGAGCAGGTGGTGGGTCATCTACACGAGAAGGGTATGAAGGGTCTGGCAGGAGTCGTATTGGGTTCAAAAGGGGCCGGTAATCTGAACGGAAGTGTCGTCTGCATACATTATTTACTTTTACGTTTGAGTAATTTGGATGAGTGTGTGATGTTTCACTCAAAGTATGGATACTGTGTTTTATTTGTATTTTGCAGAAATTTGGTTTTAAAGTATTATTTCTGTTACTCTACTATTTCAAAACGTTCCTATAAACTTCGTTTACCTGCAAGCTCCGATGTCTATTTGGAATCAACTAGTCTGATAGATTACAAGTTATAACAGACAATCTACCAAAAGTCTTGTGCGAACGGTCCATAAATCTCTACCTGTTTGTTATACCATTGTATTCTTTCGCTTCATTTGTTTATTCTGCTAAGAAACATTGGTCGTGTTTATTGCATTTGATAAGTTACTAGTTTCGGGGTCTCGGTTAGCTTGATGTGTTGTGAGACTGACCTATCACAAGCTACACAACTATCACAAGCTACACAACTATATTGTATTTTTTCTCAATACTATCTCTCTTAGAAATGACACAATAGTATGAAAAAAAAACACACGTTTATAATGTTGTGGATAACTGGATACAGTCCTATCNGACTCTATCCACTTTATACAGGCCAAAGAAAGACGCTGATGATGAGATGTACGGCGGGGCCGAGGAACAGCTTGAGAAGATCAGAAAAACTGACCGGTTCAAACCTGACAAGGGATTCACGAGTACTGGTGAAAAGAGTGCACCCAGAACTGGACCAGTCGAGTTTGAGAAAGAAGTGGCTGAAGAAGCTGATCCATTTGGTCTGGATCAGTTTTTGACAGAGGTCAAAGGAGGAAAGAAACCATTGGATAACATTGGAAGTGGTGGGACCATGAGAGCAGGCGGTGGGTCATCTACACGAGAAGGGTATGAAGGGTCTGGCAGGAGCCGTATTGGGTTCAAAAGGGGCCGGTAATCTGAACGGAAGTATCGTCTGCATACATTATTTACTTTTACGTTTGAGTAATTTGGATGAGTGTGATGTTTCACTCAAAGTATGGATACTGTGTTTTATTTGTATTTTGCAGAAATTTGGTTTTAAAGTATTATTTCTGTTACTCTACTATTTCAAAACGTTCCTATAAACTTCGTTTACCTGCAAGCTCCGATGTCTATTTGGAGACAATCTACCAAAAGTCTTGTGCGAACGGTCCATAAATCTCTACCTGTTTGTTATACCATTGTATTCTTTCGCTTCATTTGTTTACTCTGCTAAGAAACGTTGGTCGTGTTTATTGCATTTGATAAGTTACTAGTTTCGGGGTCTCTGTTAGCTTGATGTGTTGTGAGACTGAACTCATTTGTCGGATCATCAATCATTTACAGTATGTATGATGAAACACAACTCTATCACAAGCTACATAACTATATTGTATTTTTTCTCAATGCTATCTCTCTCAGAAATGACACAATAGTATGAAAAAAAAAAAAAAATACACGTTTACAATGTTGTGGATAACTGGTTACAGTCCTATCTATAGGTATAGCATGACATAGTTTTATAGTACTTATTTATAGTTTGATGTTTAAACTTTAAAGCACATATTTACAATTATTGTATATAGTTTGTGATGAGGGATAATGTTAAAAAAAGTATTGGATTAATCTTGATCCAGGGTGAGATTTATTTATTTATTTATTTATTTTTTCTTTTTCAAAAATGGTGTATAGGTGTAGTCTCATCATTACAACAAGGTCAAGTCTTCTCTTCGCTCAATAACGATCTAACCCTACATTTTCTTATGTTGATCATGAGAAAGATCATAAAGACCAGCTTTCCCACGGGAAATTGATGTTTTTTTGGCAGTCATTTTACTCATCATGAGCCAATGACCACAAGTGGTTTCTTGTTAGCTGGAAATATGTCCACTAAGATTGGAGATGAAAATGGAAATGGCGTAATTTAACCGATGTTGTGACTGATAAAACTATGGAAGCCGTTTCTACTCAAACTGCTAGTGAAGTCGCGGTTGCTTCTGCTGATTGTTGGCTACCAGTTGCAGCTTTCCAGTACGCCAAAAAAAGTCAGTTCACATTGAGTACTAATCTTGTACACCTTTCATATGCAGATTCAAAACATGGAGGAAAAGGTTCCATCATTAAAAACTGGTGGAGTGTCATGGTTCACCGATCTTACAACTGTTGATACTTCCTACATTCTTCCGTTTTTGTCTGTATTTTCATTCTGGTTAACTGTGGAGGTAAAATAGCAAAGTTTTCTGGTTATACTTTCCCAATGGTTCATATGCGCTGTTAACCTTATAGCTTATACTTACACGCGTATGTTGTATCCCTCAGTGTCACATGCCAGGAGGGATAATGAAAAACAGCGCAAGAAGTCTTGCTGTTCCTATGATTCCTCTTTGTGCAGGTTTTCCTAAGGTTCACATATTTTTTAATTTATTTACGTCATAAACCTTTGTGGTGTTACATGATGTTTGATGTTCCACAAAAATGGCGATCTTTACTCATTAAAGATCATTTTCACAATTTTTGTGCAGATGCTCTTTTGTTATTGGATCACTTTCAAGTTGTTCTCTCTTACATATGGACAAAGTAAGTTACTTGTTTTTATTCAAAATTCTAATATATGGTCTAAACTTCATTCTGCAATACTAACATTTAGTACTAGTTTTTAATCAATTAACATTTTCTCTTCTGTATAATTTTGTTCGTTTTCCTGCTATCCTTGTTTCAGTGATCAAACAAAAACCCGTGAAGAAGTACTTGAACATACCAAGTTTTCACCATGATGGTCATCTACCGAAGCGTTAAATTGTTGAAATAGTTGGCTTATATTTCTTCACTTTTCTTGAAGTTGTTATTTTCAGCCGAAACAGTTTATTAGTAGCTTTGTAAGCCTGTGTATATAGAGTGCTTTGAATCACTATTTTATCAGTGAGACAAGTGTTTTTCTTCATATCCGCAGTACAAATCTTTATAAGCCTAAACTGTTTTGCAATATTTGTTCTTTTCGACAAACGTGTGTGTAATTCTGTTTGTTTAGCAGTCTTATAAAGCATCCAACCTATCTCAGACTGCATAATGCAACTCACTAATTTTTTTTTTTTGGACAAAGGTGTGTGTAGCTCTGTTTGTTTAGCAGTTCTAAATTGTTCTTTTGTATCTAAGTTTCTAAACAGGTAAGTAAGTGTAAAACATAAACCAACATCCTTAGCAAAAGCAACTCCCATTCTTTCTTGTTTTTATTGTTTAACATGATTTGTTTATTTATTTCAATAGTTAGTCCCACATGGATAGAATATAAAAGTAGTAAAAGCTTTATAACTTCAATTGTGACTCACCAGATTAGTTAAAGTGATGAAATATACAACAAAAACTTGTTTGTTGTGTATTTCGTTTTCTTAACTGTTTTTCCTACTATTTCTTTCTTTCCACTCTATTGTATTCACGGGTTTTCTTATTTCTTTTTACCACCATCAAATAGCCTAGTCGTAAAGCATTTGATTTCCTCACAAAAGTTTAAAAGTTCAAACATCACTAGACACATATTTAGGGCAACAAGAGGAAAGCCAGAAAGGGTCACTGGGATAAACGAGCTTTCAACTCAAGTATTCACCGATTTTTGTATTTCTTTTCACCACTGTACCTCTAAAATAGCCTAGTTGTAAAGCAATTGACCATTTTTTTCATAACGTGGGGTCATAATTGTGGTCACTTAACCCCTTTTTTATAACGTTGTATATTTCCTTGTCTCGATTTATTTATTTATTTATTTTGGGACTTTTTCTACTAGTTCTTTCCACTCTAAGTATTCGCCTATTTTTCTATTTATTTTTATCACCATCAAAAAGCTTGGTTGTAAAGCGCGCGCTTGATCTCTTCACAAAAGTTAAAAGTTCAAACTTTACTAGACACATATTTAGGGTAACATGAGTGGGGCTGAAAATGTCGCTGGGATAACAGAGCTTTCCACTCAAGTATTCACCAATTTTTTTTCTATTTATTTTCACCACCTCCAAATAGCCTACTTGTAAATTACTTGGCCTCCCACAAGAGGTCAACGATTCAAACTTCACTAGATACACATTTATGGGTGACAAGAGATGGGTCAGAAACAGTCACAAAGATACCTCGATTAGGCTGCATATATTCGAGTAAAAGAGACTCGCCATCTCCAAATAACCTAAATGAAAAAACCTTATTTGTTTATCTTTTCACTTAACTCTTCGTTTCTAGTTCTTTTCACTTAATTCTTTGTTTCGGTTGTTTTCTTTATATTTCTTGACTTAATCCCTTTTCAAAAGAAGGGGGTGGGTCATAATTGCCACAAATTATATAACCAGACTTAAGGGTTATTTACTAAATTAAGTGCTTAGTTTTGAGGGTCTTACTTAGGGGGTGTTTCTTTTTTACTTAATGGGGAAAGATAGTGGAACCCACCAATTTAATATTATTATTTTGTTAAAAGGAACCCACTTTTTCCACTAATGGGTCTATATCCCCAAGGCAAAAAATTTAAGCCCCTCCCTAATAAGATGTTCATATAGGTGTGGGCTCCACACATCCTCTTAGCTAACAAAAAAAAGAAACAACCCCTTAGCCACTTAATTGAGAAAGAGATAAATTTGTGTGTCTACAATTTTGGGCCCACTTTATATCCATTAAGAGGGAATAAGGGAAAAAGAAACAACCCTTAATTTGATACATATAAAATAACAGTTCAAAATGGCCATAACAGTTTTTCAAAACTGCAATAATTATCTCACAACATTTACATCATAAATGTATTTGCTAAGGGTGAGTAGAAAAACCGAAACCAAACTAAGAACCGAATAAAGCTGAACCGAAATAACCGATGGTTCGGTTTTTACTTTTTCAAAAACCGAAACATTCGGTTCAGTTTCGGTTTACGTCCAAAAATCGAACCGTAAAAACTGAACCAAACAAGTTTTATTATATAATAATATATAATTAATACAATAAAAATAAATGAATAAGTAAATCCAATTTATAAATTCATATTCATTTTGTAGGTGGATTTAGAATATATTTATCTTAACGTTTATATGCGTATTTTCATATGCGTGTGTTTACTTGAAAATATATCAATACATATGTAACAATGATCATACTACGTGTATATTCATTAAAGATCATTTTGTTGGTGATTTTAGTGTCATCAAACAATTTATGTAATTGTGTGCTCGCACACTCTTTTGTTATTGGATCACTTCCAACTAGGGCTGAGCATGGAAGGTTCAAAACCGAACCGGACCGACAAAACCGACAAAAACCGAACTGACATGACAGGCCGTCAGTTCGGTTTCGATTTAGGTTTTTCACGATTTTTGGTTTCTGGTCGGTTCGGTTCGGTTCGACCCAAAACCGACAAAAACACACATAAACACATGTAAACCGAACCGAACCGACATACTCGGCACAAAACCGAACCGAACCGACCATATTCGGTTCGGTTTCGGTTTAGGTTGTTCACGTTTTTCGGTTTTCGATTTTGTCGGTCCGGATCAGGTCGGGTCGATTTTGGACCGATGCTCAGCCTTACTTCCAACTTGTTCTCGTTTTAATTCAAAATTCTAATATATGGTCTAAACTTCATTCTGCCATACTAACATATAGTACTAGTTTTTAATCAAGTACTCCCTCCGTCTCATAATAAATGTACACTTTGGCTTTTTTTAGTATTTCTTGTCCAACTTTGACCATGAATATTTTTATTTGTGTTATATAATTCTTGATGAAAATAATGCAAATGAAAATACTTTTAAAATCAAATCCATTCATATATTTTTCATCAAATATTATATAACACAATAAAAATATCAATGAAAATTACCTTTAGTATTTGACTCCACGGTCAATTTCACATGAGTGAATATTCAAAGGATTAAACTTGAAATTTAACAAAAACCTTTCTAAAACACCGACTATATACCGACTATACGTACCCTCTATAAAATTACCTTTAGTTTGTTACTTTTGTCACTTTGTATAGTTCGATTCGTAAGGTCATTGATATTGCTATTTTTGTTGTTTCGCTTTGCATGCAGGTTTTGTGAAGATGGCGGTTTTGAAGGAGATTTTGCCACCCGCAAAATCAGCTGCTGCTACGTTTTATGACCACTCGAGTGATCCATGGTTTAAGCAAAGATACAGTGCTCAGACACAGGACGAGAAAGCCAAGTTTATCAAAACTAATCCTATCCCGGTTTATAACACGCTAGAACGGTTAAAGTACAGGCCGTCAAAGCCACAGAATTTCGGTGATGGTGGGGCCTTTCTGGAGATTTATTATGCGCAGTATCCGCTTGATATGGGTAGGAAGAAGGATTCGAATTCTGGGCAGAAAACGTTACCTGTTACTGTTGATGACAAGAGGAATTTGAGGTTTGATGCTATTGTGAAGCAGAATGAGAATTCTAGAAAGGTTGTTTATTCACAACACCGAGATATCATCCCGAAGGTTTTGAAAGATGATGACAAGGAACATGATGAGGAGGATGACGATAAGCAGAACGAGATTGAAGAGACGACGGAGCAAACAAAAGCAGCTCTTGAAAAGATTGTGAACGTGAGGTTAAGTGCAGTGCAACCCAAAAATGTTCAGACTCAGTCTCAAGAGTCGCAGTTTATTAATTACAAGCCTTCACAACAATCGGATGCATATAACTCGGGTTCAAAGGGGAGAATTATTAGGATGATGGAGATGCCTGTCGACCCATTGGAGCCACCAAAGTTTAAACACAAGCGTGTCCCGAAAGCTAATGGTTCACCACTAATGTTATAGATGGCAATCATGTCTTCTTTACTTGACTTCACAACAATGTAGGTTCTTCGTCGCTTTGGTAAATGAGATGTGCTTCTTGCTTCTTGTCTTTATCCTTCCATTTGGTGCATTCATATGCAAAGTGACCAAATTCACCACATTCATAGCATCTCATTTCTTTCTTGCTTTGTTCTTGACTTATACTTCTTCCACGTCCTTTTTCTTCTTTACTAAAGTTTCTTCCTCGACCTCTACTACGTCCTTGATTACTTGAACTTGCCATTAGAAGTTTGCTTTGGTAATCTTCTTGCGGTTCATCTTGACTCTTGAGGCGTTCTTCATAAGTTATTGTTCTTCCCATTGCTTCTTCAAATGACATTTCATCAACTTCCGAATATTGCTCGATGGATGCCACAATTGGTAGAAACTTCTTTGGAATTGAGTTCAACAACTTTCTTACTAGTACTTTGTCATTAAGATTAGAACCAAGACTTTTACACTTGCCTCTTATGCTTCCCAAGTTTCCAGCAAAGTCATTCACGGTTTCACCGGCCTTCATTTTTAAGGTCTCCAATTCGCTTCTTAAAGTTTGTAGGCGTGCTTTCTGAACTCGGTCTGCTCCAATATAACGTACTTTAATTGATTCCCATACTTCCTTCGCAGTCTTGTATTGTGCAACTTGCATTAAAACATCTTCCGGTAATGTTTGAAAGATCATTGCCATTGATGTGTTCTCCTTCTTCTCATTTTTTGCTTCTCCTTCTTTTGCAACTATCGTTTCCCAAATACCATATGCCTTCAATATTGTTTCCATCATAATTGCCCATGTTGTGTAGTTAGTTTCGGTGAGTTTTGGACATTGAAGTGCTATGTTTTGGTCACGAGTTGGTGTAGATGGTTCTCCTTTTGTCATACTTTGTTGCTTTCTTACTTGCGTAGTTTCTTACTTGATTTGAAACACCGTGGTTTCTCTTACTTGTGAAAACCCTAAGTTTTCTCTTACTTACTTACTTTGAAACGCTAAAGTTTCACTTACTTACTTTGAAACGCTAAAGTTTCCTTAAAAACGATAGGTTTCTTCTTACTTCTTACTATGTGAACCACAAGGATTCGGTCTTACTGCTAGTTTTGTATTTTTCTAATATAAAAGAATGATTTTGTTACTTAAAATAGAAAATATACAAAAACTTAATCTTACTTTCTTACTTTCTAACCCAATCAATTTGAAATACAAAATAACAAATTCTGATATTTTAAATGACTTAATTCAAGACTTCCTTTTTATCTTTCTAATTTATTTGTAATTCTAATACTGAAATATATAAAGTGAAAGTAAGAAGGACTTATTCAAATATTGATTGTGTCTTCCGTTGATAAAGAGATAAAGTGTCCCTGTTTCTTGCTTCCAATCGATAACTACCAAAAACAGAATCGTTGTCTTTACGGCTTCAGTTTTCTGATTATTATCGACACCAATAGAACCAAAACCGTTTCTTCCTTCTGCAATTAGGGCAAACTTTCGACCCCCTCTTTCTTTTCTTACTGCAATCGATGGTGTGGTTGTCTTATTTTCTTACTGCAATCGGTGGTGTGGTTGTATGGTTCCTTTCCAAGTATGGCGGTGGTGGTTTGGTGTCTGCCTTTTTCTTTCCCGGAATCGATCTTGCTCTTGATACCAATTATTGGAATAAAACTTGCTATGATGAATGAATCACAGGTTATATAAAATATACTTGATTGATACTTGTAATTTTTGTTCATACATTCTTACAGACACTTGACTATATATATACATACTGAAAAGACACCATCAAACAGTATGTTGTTTCATGAAACGGTGCCTATTCTGTTAACCAACTCCAACTGACAATAACTAAAAACTAAACGTTACAACCCTTATTCTAAAACGTATATTTTCTAGACCCAGCCCAATACTAAGTTTACAAGCTTTTACATAATACATAATATACACTAAACTACCCTTAACAATTGCTTCTATAACATTAAGGTCCAACAACCACCTGTCCCAGTCATGCACTCCCCTCCTCGACCTGTGACTATGAAGGACCAGCAGGATTGGAAAATCCCTCCGTGCATCTCTAACTGGAAGAATCCTAAAGGGTACACGATTCCACTTGATAAGTGTTTGGCTGCTGATGGTAGAGGACTTCAAGAGGTGCAAATTAATGATAATTTTGCAAAGCTTTCTAAAGGGTTATATGGAGCAGAACAAAAGGGTAGAGAAGCTCTTGACATGAAGTCTAAAGTGCAGAAGGAAATGATGATGATGGAGAAGGAGAGAAAGGAGCAAGAGCTACGTGCTTTGGCTCAGAAGGCTAGATCTGAAAAGGTTGGTACTGGAGCTGTTGGTGTCGGTGGAGGTTCTTATGTACCTTCTGAAAGGAATATGATGGATATCGATGAGCCCATGAGATGTGTGAGGGATCGGGAACAACCTAGAGAATCAAAAGCCCAAAGAGAGGAGAGGATGGACAGAGAGAAGATTTGTGTAGAGTGGCGTAGAGAGAGAGAAAGGGAGAAAAGGTTGGAGGCTAAAGTTGCAGCTATGGGGAAGAAGAGTAAGATCACTAGAGACCGAGACCGTGACATTAGTGAAAAAGTTGCACTCGGTATGGAGTCTGCTGGTACATCACGTAGTGGTGAAGTCATGTACGATCAACGTTTATTCAATCAAGAAAAGGGAATGGACTCTGGTTTTGCAACTGAAGACCAGTACAATGTCTATGATAAAGGCTTGTTCACTGTACAATCGACTCTGTCCACTTTATACGGGCCAAAGAAAGACGTTGATGATGAGATGTATGGTGGGGCTGAGAAACAGCTTGAGAAGATCAGGAAGATTGACCGGTTTAAACCCGACAAGGGATTCACGAGTGCTGGTGAAAAGAGTGCACCGAGAACTGGACCAGTCGAGTTTGAGAAAGAAGTCGCTGAAGAAGCTGATCCATTTGGTCTTGACCAGTTTTTGACAGAGCTTAAAGGAGGAAAGAAACCATTGGATAACATTGGAAGTGGTGGGACCATGAGAGCAGGCGGTGGGTCATCTACACAAGAGGGGTATGAAGGGTCTGATATGAGTCGTATTGGGTTTAAAAGGGGCCGGTAATCTGAACGGAAGTGTCATTTGTACGCATTGATCACTCAAAAGTAAGGATTTTATTTTTTATATGTATTTTGCAGAAAGTTGGTTTAAAGTATTATGACTGTTACTCTATTATCTTGAAACTTTCCTATAAACTTTGTTTACTTAAGTGCTCCTATGTGTATTTAGAATCAACTTGTCTGGTGGATTGTCAAGTGATCTAGTCATAACAGACTACTGAATAATCAGAGAGAGAATAAAGTGAATGAAAAAGTGTAGAATGATTTCATTAATCCAAAATGGGTCATTACAGGGGTATTTATATTCTGCTACATCTCTACATAATTCTAACTACTTGTACTGTACAACCAACATGTGTTACATCATATTACACTGAATTAAGCTCTTATGAAGTAGTAGCTTCATCTTTGGAGGTGTAGAAGCTCTCTGTAAGCTTTGTACTTGAGCAGTTACTGTTACATTGCTTGAAGGAGTGTTTGGCATAACTTTGCTTGTGTTATCTTCAGTATCCCCCTGCAAATTGGCATTGTGTATGGATCACAAATGCCCAATTTGGATAGACAACCAAAATGGAGAAACTTACTAAGGCCTTTGGTGAGAATATCTGCAACCTGATGTCTTGAGGGAACAAAACATGGTGAAATTTGACCCTGTTTGATTTTGTCTCTCACAAAATGACAGTCTATTTCAATGTGTTTTGTTCTGGCATGGTGTATTGGGTTGTTCGCTAGAGCTATTGTAGAAGCATTGTCACAAATGACAAGTGAAGGTGTAGGGATATTGACATTGAGGTCTTTTAGTAAACATTTGAGCCAAGATATCTCACAAGACAGTCAGCTAAGGCTCTGTATTCAGCTTCAGTTGATGATCTGGATACAACTGATTGCTTCTTGGATTGCCATG